>JARBJD010000598.1:0-30028 GCA_033064195.1 Blattamonas nauphoetae | reverse complement strand
GATCAAACGGTTCTAATATTTCAGTGATGACATTTAAATGAAATAAAAATATCTGGAAACATTTTTGAGATTAGATTTCCACTAAACTAGCAATGAATTGTGGAGTTACGTCAATTGACTCAGCATGAAACTTCGTGTTGGATCGGAACGTAGACAACTCTTTGACAGACAAGGAGACATCTAGTAGAGAAGCATGACATTACTGCCAGTTTGTATCTGATGAATTTCCCCACGAATTGAAACTGTCTACGCTTCTTCTGAAACTTGGCAACAGTCTTGTCTCAAATCAAGGTGAATTAGTAGGAATGTTTCCTGGCTTGTACTTCCATAGCATCTGTAATCTGTTGCTTTGGATGTTCTTTAACTTGTTCTTCAACTGATATACAGAGCTTCGATTTCACGATTGTTTTGTGCCTGCTGTGGAGTGAACTTGTTCCAGTACGCTCTGATGTATTGCTGCTGTAGTATTCCACCATCTGATTCATCAAGGAATGATTTGTACCCAGTCGTACTTGTCTTGGAATCCATCTCTGATTGTTCTTATCACGATCGACACCCTACAGGATTTGTAGTGGTGAGCTAGAAATATGTGCTGACATTCTGATCCTTGAAAAACTCTGATGCTTCTCTACTTGTCCATGCTTCTCCCATCACCACGAATGTTATTGACGCTGACTCTACTGATGATTTATCAGATCGTTGATTGCAGTCTTGACTTTGCTCCATGATTTCCATCATCCAAGTAGAACCGAAATCACTAGCGGTATTTAGTACATGTTAATTTATGAAGAGGTATATCTGAAGCAATTGTTTTCGACGTTGGTGATTGGATAAAAACGAGATCAATTTCCCATGATCCATTCTTGGGAGAAAAGTATGGTCGATCACAATTCTGTGGAACCTTTCTGTCAGATGTCTTCTGTGGATCACCTGTAATTGCTTTCGACATGAACTGCATTTTTGATCGAAATGGATTCACTATTTTTTCCGTTGTTTTTGGAATCATTGGTGGATCAATAATCCTTGCGTTACTTCCTTTTTCTCTCTGGATTTTCCTCGGATGTGCTACACTCCATCTGTGATCAAATTCCTCATACCAATCCTGAAATGATCTTCCTCCGAATGGGATTTGTTTTGTGTGAGTCAGAATGAAGTCAAGATCTTCGTTCGCAATCTTTCTGTTTATCGAGGCTCGAACAAAAGTGTCTCTGTTCATTTTATTTGCATCCAGAATGTGTGATGAAATAAAGTGTTCCATCTGCTTTTGATTATTCATTATTGAGTTCTCAGCTTTGATCTGTTCATCTTCTGAATCGTTTCTCTGTTGATGATCAAACAATCCTTTCATTCGTCCCAACTTATTGAGTACTTGCTGTGTCGTCGGTTCATTCTGTCTGATCTCCCTCACTGGGTGGTTGAACACGGTTGGTGTGAAGAAGGGATTTCTCTCTATTGGATCCTGCATCTGTGAAATTGGTAAAATGTCATCATCATCATCTTCATCATCATCATCATCATCATCATCCTCATCATCCTCTTCGAACTTCCTCTCCTTCATTGGATATTCATATTCAAACCCCATTGATTTCAAGTTTCTCTTCAGTCCAGGAATAATTAGATCTTCAGGTGGTTCTATTGCTATTGGTCTTTGCACTGGAATGGGCAGGCTTCTGATTTGATCCCAGTGATCCCAGTCGGATCTGATCCCACTAAATACCTACAATACCATTTCGTTTCTTTCATTTCAAAAAAGTCTTCTTATATATGATATTTGAATGGAAAAAAAAGTAAAAAGGAAAATGGTCACTTCATAGATCATGAAAATGCAAACTTTGGGTGCTGCTGTTTCAGTTTGTTCTACAACAATAATTATTAAAACAAGTCGATAATGCGTTATTATGTCTTCTTTGATGGTTTTTTCTCACTGACTAAAGTCAATGAAGGGAATACATCGAAAAAAGAAGTGTTGGTGATTGTGATCGTGCGTGTTTTTGGGAAATAAGAGCTGTCTGAAATATTGAAGAGCATTATGTGAAAACAAGAAGTGAATTGAACATGATTAATGAAGTGATAATGAGAAAATCTCAAAGGAAAAGAGTTGAAATTTGATCTCAGTCCAAATTTAGGCACTGACATCAATTGATCCCAGTTTTACCTATTTTGATGGGACTACTCAGATGCCTGGGAATGGGTATTGGTCTTGCCTCTGCAGGGCTTCGAACTCTTGGTGAGAGAGTCACTTCCTGATTGTACTTTCGATGATATTCTTTATACATCTTGTATGCTTTTTCACATCTCCAATCACTAAAACGTTTTCCCAAGAATTCAATAAGAAACTGTGAGACTACTTTTGTTCCATCTGAAATAGTTAAATTAGGAGGTAATCCACCATTGAACCAATCCTCGAAATATGTTTCGTCGTTTGCTACATATTCTCCATGTGAATCAAAGACATCATATACTGGTAAAGTGTTGGTTCTATTGAACTTGACATTGAATATTTTCTCTTTAGAGTGTTGTGTGCAATTCAGTAACCTATCCACTAATGTATTGAACCGTCGTGTATTCATTTATACAAAAATAAAGTTTGTGTTTATTCAATAATATAATCAGTAGCTTTCAGTCCATGAATGAATGGAGGACACGATTCATTTTCAAGGACGATTGCCTTCAGATGAATTCCACTGAGACTGAGTTTCTGCTGTTGTATTTTCGCAATCTCAAATCCATTCGTGTTGTCTTCGCTTATGATTCTTCTCGTCTGGAACGCATCATTCTGATGCTTGAACCGTTTTACGGTGAAGTTCAGTGTTGTAGTCACAGTCTTCTCTCCATTTAGACACTTCACATAATCGTCACTCGTGATGTTTGTTTTCTTCAGAGACACTCCTTTGATCTTGCATTTCTCATCGAGAGAGTAACACTTGGGTGCAAGACAGATCATCTGTTCACCTTCTTTTTCAATTGCTAATCCCAACAGCTTCTTCTCATCGTCAACTCCTTTTTCAGGATTGGGAAACCATTCAAATTTGAGTGCATCATAGAATTCCTTGTCAGCAATCACGTGTTCAAATTGTTGATGGATTCCAGCATTCGGATCTCCACTAATTGCCCAATATGCAGAGTCTGTGTCTCCCTCACAGAAGTGAATCTTGTTCATGTCTAGACATTTGTACATGAAGTTGTAGATGAAATTTAGATACCAGAACTTGGCATTGTCGAGTGTGAATACTGCTTCTTGCAGACAAGTTTTACACGATGCTTTCTCTCTGTCTTCAATCACGATGTAGTTGTCCTCATTGATCTCTCTTGTTGCTACAAATCCTTTCATCATTTGCTTCAAGTATGTTCTCTTCTCATTGCAGATTGTGATTGAGTTGTACTTCTCAGTGTTCATTCCATCATATCCGTAACTTCCATTCAGGTTGGTCTTACAGAATTGTTCTTTTCCTTTGTTTCCAACCTTCATTGCTTCTATTCTATCATTCATGAATGAGGTCACAAATGGTTCGAATCCAGCATGTCTCGAGAATACCATTACAGTCTTAATGTCGTCGACAATGAAGTGGCAATAGTCGATGAGGAACCACAGATAGTATGTCGAAAAGAACATATACTGATCGTGTGTGCTCAAGAGTTGAGTTAGCTTTCTTTGTTTGTCATCAGTCTTCAATCCATGTTTCTTCATCAATGAATATGTCTTCTCTCCAATGTTCTCTTCTGTCGTATTGACCACAATGTTTCTAAAGATTGGTGGGAAGTTAATGAAATCGTTGATGTACTTCTCGTCTATGTGTCCCTTCAGTTCTGCTACGAATAGTGTCTTCTGATTCTTGTCATCAATAATCTTTCGACATTCTTTATCTCCTGTTGCTATGTACAAACATCTTCCTGGCATGTACATTCTGTGATTTGTGTATGGATTGTTTTTGTTCTTGATTGAGGAGAAAGCACTTGGGTAGAGAGAATTAAAATCAACACCACAGACATGAGTCATTTTATGTTCTGTATCTTTTGAGATAACTCTTCCGTCTTCATAAGTGAAGTGATTGATTGGAGTCACGTCTTTGATGTTCTGTCGATGTTGAACATTCGATAATCCACCAGTCACTGCGGCTCTCAACTTGTGATATGTTTGCTCATGTGTCAGAGTCATTGGGAGTGATTTCCAGATGCAGTACTTCTTCAGTTGAATTCTCAATCTTGTGAGATGTTCATCTTTGTCTGACTTGTATGTGTTGCAGTAATCACAGCAGATCTTCACGTTCTCTTTAGAATGTCCTTTCGAATTGTCGATTCGATCCAACGTTGGTCGTACTGCTTGTGTGAAGTGACACTTGCATATATAGCACACTCTCTTGCACTGTTGAACAAACCAGTCGTAATCCGCTTCAGTGACATTTTTGTCAGTACTGCGATGAGCTTTCTGGTCTTGATAAATGTACGATGCAACTTTGTACTTCCAGTATTGCTTGGTGATTTTTATTTCTCCAGATTGATCCACTCCATTGAAATCATCGTCGATATCAAAGTCTTTGTAGGCACAAGCATACTTGATTGCTGAAGCGTTGGCTGACAATGAGAGATTGTGCAACATATCCACTTTGTATTGGAAGTTCAGATCAATCAGATTGTCCAGAGGTGCAATCATACATTCGACATCTCTAATGTTGTAGAATTTCAGATAGTCCCATCGATTCATGAAGCCTTGCGTATGCCAATCATCAAGGTACATTTGGTAGTCACTGTCAGACATTTCACTGTTGTTGAGACTGGAATAGAATTCATATGTGGAGAATGGTTCTTGTTTGCTCAGCACTGCATCGAAATCTGATGAGTCGAATGATTCGTAAGCAAAGAATGATTTCTGGAGTGTAGTGTTTCCTCCGAAAGCTTTGACTGCATTATCCAAAGTCATTGGTCCGGGATACGACATCATGTCAATAAAGCGAAGAACCTGTTGTGTCTTCTCATGTCGGATCAGTACTTGTTTGTACTTCGTTGTGGATCCAAGGAAGCTCACCACTTTCCAATCCCTGTCGACGAGATCTCGGAAGATGAGATTGATGTCGAATCTGGAACTGTTGAATCCAATCACACTGACTTCATTCTGTGAGGGTATTTCCGGGTCTTCGTAGTAGTTGTCATCTCGTACTGTCTCAGCATATCTGAAGAGTTCTCTGATCCATTGCTTCACAAAGTCCTTTCCATCTCGAAGATCAAAGTAGATTGACTTCACTCCTGATTTTGATTTGATTGCAGATGCAACGGAGAGAGGCTTCAAGTGTGAGATCAGTTGTGTGTTGTCATCAGAGAATAAATTGTCAAGAATGAGATCTTCCATGGTTTCGAAATCGTAAGTGATGTAGTATTGTGTTGGTTTGAATTCGTCTTGTCTCTTGTGTGCCATCAGAAATTCAAATGTTCTATTGTTGAGAATATGTGGAACATATGGTCTTGGTGTCTTATCAAGTGAGATCTTCTTCACATGTTTTCCATCAAGTTCTTTGCACTCTCTGAGATGCTTCTCAAAATCTCTACTGAAGTTTTTATTCTTCACTTGGAATCCTCTTGACTGACAATACGGACAGAGCTTGTATCCAGTGATTTTCTCAGGGTCAACAATAAACATCACATGGACGAGAGTTGCCGTCAGTGGAATCATCAGAATTGGAAGAACAAGTGCATCATCATTCTCGTTGATGTACGATTGACTGAGGAAATACCGCTTCTTGTCTTCGTCATATTCATAAATGTGAACTGTGATGTTGAATTGAATCATTGCTTTCTCAATATCGCATGCAATATCAAACCCAGGAAACTTCTGAAGATGTGGAGTCAATTGTCGAGATTGGAGATGAGTGAGATTCATCCATTGTGCGAACAATCTGTAGGCTTCACTGTTCCTCATGTTGATTGATATTTTCTTACCTTGAACTTCAGGAAGTGTGAGGAATGAAAGAGCTTGAAAGAAGCAGATATTGTACTCAGAATCAATGTACCGAACATTCCTCGTTTTGATGTGTTCAGTGAGAATTGCATTGGCTTTTCCTGCAACTGGGAATCGATAGACTGCAACTAGAATGGAGTGGAATGCAATGTACATTGTCTTCGTATCCATCAGTGTTCTCTCTTGTGATTCTTTGATCAGATTGATCGCATATTTTGAATACTCGTTGATGTCTCCTGCACTTCTTATCACTGTCGGAAAACTCTTTGATGTGTTCTCCAATTCTGGTCTGAAGTCATTGTATGTTGTCTCATCTTTGTCTTTTCTCTCGATGATCTTTCCAAAGTCAATACAAATCTTGAATGGATGATCTTTCTCTTTGTCGAACACTGCTTTAATGAAGGTTGTGATTTCTTCAACGTTCTTCAAGTGATTGTGGAAGTACAACTGATATGGTTTTCCATTGTCCTCAACCTTCTCGACCTCATTCTTTTTGAACTTCCTTCGTGCATTCATGAGACAAGAATTGAATGCTGCTTTGTCACGCGGTTCAGCAAGTAATATGCATTCTTCAAATCCATCAAATGTCTGTACTTCTCTCTTTTCCATTTGTTCATTTTTCTTCTGAATGATTAACAGATTCTTCATCCAATGATCCATCAGCTTCTCTTCAATTGATTTCAGTTTCCACGTCATTTTGAACACTTGCTTTTTCAGTTCATCTTTGTTCACTCTTGGATTTTCTTTCATGATTTGCATTCTTGCTTTGCTGTCTTCTTCATTCATCATTGCATTGTTGTTGTGCTCTTCCAGTTTGTGAATAAAATCATCAATCTGATAGTTGGTAATATTCCTTATCTCTCCTTCAAAATGGAGATCTGGATTCTTGAGCATTGACAGGAGATATGCACGATGATGTTGGTAGTTTCTAATGTTTGGATTATATGTTCGATCATAGCCATGTTCATCCTTGAATTCAAAGGTGGTGTTTGGAAATAGCTCTCTTATTTTCGTGATGCTGTCTGTGACAAATTTCAGTGTCGCCGCCATTTACTACAAATTAAAAAATCCGAAAATAAAAAAAGTTGAGCGTTTATTTCTGTTTTCTCTGATGGGGCTTTATCGTTGCCTTTAACCAGGAATCAAGTCTAATTCTGAACACTTCACTTCCGCCAATCTCTCGATATGTGAATGGAACCAGAACTTGTGTGTACTCACCAACGAGTTCACAATTGTATTTCTTCAGTTCATTTTCGACGAATGATTGAGTGTAGTGACGACGTTTTGAGAAGTGAGGTCTGTTTCCTTGATTCCACAACTTTGGTTTGATTCTCCATTCAACTCCCTCATGAACATACGTCACCGGCACATTATTTCTGACATACTCAGAGACTAGCGAACAGTTCTCTTCTCTCATTGATTCAATTAATGCTTGTTCTGAACATACTCGACGTCTTTCGTTGTACATCTCAGTTGGATTCATTTAATACAAATTAAAATAGGCTTGTCTGACCGGCACTGACCGGTCAGTTTTCACCGAAAAGTACTGACGGTCACTGACCGGAGAATAGTGATGAGCATTTGTCCGGTCCAAGCGAGGCGCTGTCCAACCTTGGACAGCGCCTATTTAGGAGGTCGGATCTCATTACTTTTTCCAAAGGGTATGATCGACTGAAAGATTGTGAAATTCCAATGAAATAACGTTCAAATCTCTCCTAGACGCGAGATACTTCCATCTCTTCTTCAGCTGTGCCTGGGATATGACGCCAATTCTCTGAACAGTCGGTGACTGGGGAGGAGGAGGGGATGTGCGCTTTGAGAGTAGACGGTCTGTTAGACTCGTCTTTTCGTAAATTTCAGGCATTTCAACTTGATATGCATACCGTTCTGGGTCTTTGGTGATTGTGAGGAGGGTGAAGTTGAAAAAGAATCGGAAGAGAAGATGGGGAACGTCTCGAGTGTCCTTCGAGCTCGGCATGAGCGAGAACTGCGCCTTTCTGAAGATCTCTCCGTCGCTCTCGTGTAGTTTGCGTTCTCTCTTCGTCAGTCTCTCCAAAGTCCTTCCGAGAATCGATTGTCCGAAGCGAGCTCGCAGCTCGTTGAGTGAATACGTGCTGGTTGATGCGATGTCAGGGATTTTGATGGTTGCGATGAATGACGCCATGTCGACGAAGCTAGAGAGGTGCTTCGGAAGAGCGAAGGCGGGGAGGGGAAGGAGCGAGCGGAGGATTGCTTGGCTCGCGGCTGCGTAGTGGTTGTTCACAGCTTCTGACGCTTTTGAAACGAATGTCACGAGCGGTCCGAATGTGGATTCAATTTGAGGTACGACACAGACAGTGTGGAATCGGAGAGGAGAACAGGCATTGAAGAGAACGAATACTTTGCGAGAACATCTTCGCTGATGAAGTAGACTCGGATGGACGGTGCTGTTTCAACGACAAATCTGCAGCCAACTTCAACTTTTGTGAGATCCTGAGTTTTTCCGACTTTCCTCTCTGCTCCGTCTCTCCTTCGCTCTCCTCCTGAAATACGTCATCCTCTGCGCTTCCCCTTTCTCGTCTGCGTCCTCCTCATCATCCCCATAAAACGTGTCGTCCTCTCCTGTCTTAGGCAAAACACGAGGCGAAGGACGGATCGACTCTTTCTCAGATTCTTGTGAGAGTGTGTCCGTCTTCTCTTCCGATTCAGATGATTGTTCTTCGATCGGCGCCACAGCCTCGGCTTCGTCTTCTTCCTTCTCCTCAACACAATCCGCAATCACTGGTTCGTCTTTCTCTTCTTTTTTCTTCTGTTCAGATGGCTCTTCCTTCTTCTAACTCTCCTTTCTTCTCCACCCGTTTCTCGAACTCGACTCGTTGCGATGGGTCAGCTCATCTGCATCGACTAAATCGAACGAGTTCTCACTCTGCTCCTTCTTTTCATCTTTCTTCTCTTCTTCCTTCATTTCCTCTTCGTCTTCACTAGTCTCACTCTGTTCTTATCTCCTTCTCGTCGAATTTGACGAGATCTCCTTCTAATTTGGGTTAGGAGTGAGATTCAGCTTCTATTTTTGCTTTCTGGTGAAGAATCCTTTTGCTTTACTTCTGAATCTGGAGCATTATGAGTGACGTTCTCTTGTTTTATCAATGAAAGTTTCCCTCTTCAAATATATGCATGATCAGAACACTTCTTGTCATAAAGTGATGAAGAATCAGTGAATAAGAGTTGTGCGAAGCACACCTTTCAAACTGACTCTGCATGATGGTTCCGTTATGTTCATTTTCTCAAACTTTATTGTGAACGAGCTCGTACACTTGACGATGAAGATCGTCTTCTCCTCACACTCTGCTTTGTCTCTTCGTCCAATCTCCCTGGTTCTCGCTGACGAATCAAATCAGTATGTCCTCCCTTGGTCTCATCCAATCTCAGTTTAAAGGATCGACAGTTCCAACTGCACTTCTTCAGGGAGAGAAGACATAAAAATAGAAAAAGACAATAAACAACATGAATATGTATCATCTTATGTAAGAAATAGGGTAATACAGTCTATTTCGAGGTTGAAAGCGATCCGTTCATTTTGGGCGAGAAATGAGAGAGACAATGATATTCTCGATTGGAGTAGGCGAGAAAATGTCTTATCAGGACTCAAATTGAGATAATTCTTACTGATAAAACACATTTAAAAAGAGGAACGAGATACAAGTCAAGTTCTTCGAAACGCCAGCAAAGTGTGTTGGATAGCTGCCAACTTCGAGTTCAGATTGATGAGATCATGTCTGACTCAAGATACTCCTCCGTTTGGTGAAATTATCACGTGAAAGGTCATCAAAGAGAAATAATGTGTTGATTCAGAAGTGATCTGTTTTCCTCGAGTGAGTTTTAAAAGAATCACACATTGTTCAATCACAAGAAAAATGATGTGAAGAATGGAATTGTGAAATTAAAAAACGATTTAATGGTCTCTGAGAGGAAATGGAAGACGAAGTCAACTCGCGATGGGGAGGACGATCCGGACATGTCCAGGACTGGACACGATTGTCCATTTTCTAATGATCACCAATGGATTGTGCAGCAATTCAGACGATTCATTTTTTCAACAAATGAGCGAATGTCCAAGATCGGACAAGCTTGGACATTTCAGCAATTTATGGGATTTCTGTCCGAATTCTTTAATACTCGTTTTTCATTTATTTAAAAGACAAAATCTGAACGAAATTAACATCATAGATGACTTAAAAGAAAAGTTAAGTAACTATCACTTTGAATTAGGCCACAGGAAACACTTCTTTCTCACTTGGACAAGGTCTCTGTCCGATGTCCGAGGAGAACGAGGTTTTGTCCGTCCGTTGCACATCCTTACCGGAGAAATTCTGAAACCCGTAATAGAGAGTTATCATTTCTCCGAAGTGTTCTCTTTTTAAACTTTGTTTTTGAGGATTTTTAACTGACAAGTGTGAGAGACGATGAAACAGGTGCTAAATTGACTCAATTCGTGAGAATTACAGCATTGCCAACATAAAACAACCAACCGATATCTCTGATAGATTATAAGTCGTCAAAAAGAAGATCAATGGGTTCGATCCGACATACATTTCATTGACAAGTTTCTTGTGAAATAGTCATTAATATAACAGATTTGTAATCCATATGTAGTCACTTGTTGAAGTGGGAGACTCCGAAAGTGCAAAGAAAGTAATAAATGGCTTTGGTGTGTTGTTTTCTTCAAAAGTTGCATTTCTTCTCTCCTTCACTCCTCTCCTAGCATCACAGTTCTCAGTCGTCTATCTCTGTCTAGAAATCCACTCTCGATCCGATGAGTGTTCACGGCTGTCACGGCACCAGTAGATGCAACTTCGACACTCATCAATCAAGTCCTCTCGGTTCTGTGCATTCATTCTTGCGCACTTCGGTCATGTTGAAGACCTGGTTCACCCAGTCAACAACTGGATCTTCGGTGTACACATCCTTCCCGCGAATCGACGAGTCGGCAGCATTCACAACTTTCAAAATGATCTCCAAAAGTTGGAGGCGATTGGCGTCTCCCTTCCCGTTCATCGATTCCATGCAGAATGTGGAAAGCGGGGATGAGGATATTCACACTGCGAGTTTGGAAGCCGTCTCGTACGCTGAGTGGGGTGAAGGTGGAGAGGGAGGTGTGTGTGCTGAGTTTGGATGGCGAAGCGGGCACCTCGTGGAGAGTGTCGAGGAGTATATCGAGCGGGATACGAGCCGTTGATTTGATGAGAGTATATAGGATGTTTTCGTGGAGTTGAATGAATGAGGAGACGGGAAGTGTTCAGAATGCGACTGTTTTCGTTAAGCTATCACAACTTGACGAAGCAATCGAAGAGTATGATGAGAGTGAGTTTTCACACGTTTTTTGTTTTCCTTTTGAATCTCCAGTGTCTTTAAACACCTTCAGGTCTTGTTTCTGAGAGATGGTCCAATAAACAATCATTCGAATCTCCTTATCGTCGCGTAATCTGTCGATAGAGAGATGGTCCAATAAACAATCATTAAAATGACGTCGAAAAACATATGAAATGAGAAGAAACATGAATCACAGACCGGTCCTTTCGTTTCATGTCGTTCCCTCAGTTTGAACGAAATTTGGTTGATATCTACAACAGCTTGGATTCACTGTGGTAAATTGGGGAGAGAATCATGTTCAGCAACGCTGAACTTTCAATGGGTTCAGACAGACCAATGGTGGATCATCTGTGAGGAAGATCGATCACCAAGCTTTTCCGTCCACCTGCAGACACAAGTGAACCAAATAGAAACCAAAGGTTGGTGAAAGGTGATTATGCAGATAGAAATGGAGCCTTCAGCAAAGTGGCGGGCGGTGGTGGGGTTATTTGAGGTTAAACATTGAACTCATCTGGGAAGTGGCGTTTCTCAACGTGTTCGAAGGCTGTTGACAATGTGTCAGTCACAAACACATTTGTTAAGAATCTTTACGCATTGATTGACAGAAGAGGAGCTGATGATGTGAGAGAAGGGAGTGATGACTGATCTGCGCTTTAGCGTTCCATCTGAGATTCTTTTCTGATCTAAATAGTGAATATGACAGATAAAGAGAGACAAAATCGTGTCAAATGCATGATAAACCCAGAGAAGAACTCAGGAATGAAGAGGATGAGTTGAATTGCACCAATACTTGAAAGAAGGCTGCCAAACGGGTTCATTCTGCATATTCAAACGTGTATATCTTTCAGGTTGCCAAAGTTTTGCGAATAGCATGTGATTTAATGATTAGATGAGATCTGACCCATTGAAGAAATCTGGACTGACACTGACCGGTACTTTTGGCCGGTCAGACAAGCCTAAATTAAAAAATTCAAAAATAAATTTTCAATCGTTGTTTTATCGTTGGTGATCTTTCGAGACTTCGATCCTCACATCGATGGGTTCGATCAGTCATGTTTGATCAGAGAAAGTACTTCAATGGGACTCGATCCTTTCTTCTCGTTCCTGATGGTTCTTTCCCGTTTGATTTAGGTGTGTTTCACTTTCTACTTTCACATTTGTTCTCTTTTCTTTTTTGCTATCACTTTCTCGTTCTCGATCCTTCACTTTTTTCTGTCTCTCTCGTTCAGGTACACTAGTATGTTTTATCTTCTGGAATTTCGTTTCTGACTTCTCTTCAACAGGTTTGCTCTCTTGTTCAATTCATTCTTTCATAAAACTCTTTTTTGTACCTTCTCTGATCGAACCGAAAAGTGACCTTCAGATCTGGTCGACCGTCGCGTCTTATCGTTTCGAATGTTGTTTCACGACTGAAAAATAACTTGTTTGCTCTTCTTTTTTGATCATCTCTTTTTAAATTTCTTTTCTGACCTCGAAATCACTGATCCTCTCGACGTCGACGCACTATCACCGCTTACTTTTCGAAAGTGACCTTCACCGAAGATTTTTTACTTGTTTGTTCTCTTTTTTGTTTAATCTTTTCCTAAAATTTATTTTTGAACTCAGATCTTCACATCACTTTTTGTCTTCTCTTTTTCTCTCTCCACTTCACTCTTGGATTTTCATTGTCACTTCATTCTTATTTTCTCTTCATTGTCTCTCACTTTTTTCAAAAATTAAAGTTGAACATGAGTTCTAAAATTTTTGATCAACTTTTTGGTGCTCGAAATTTCTCGATCGATCGTCGATTTTGATTCAGAAGGTACGCCGCTTTGTTTTACTTTCTATTGACCTTGAATTCATGTTCTCCCTCTTTTGACTTTCTCATTTTTACTCTTCTCTTTTGATAAAACTCATTCTCGGACTCAATTTTGCTCTTTTTCAGTCTTCTTCATTCAGGTACAGTACAGTGTTTTATCGTCTAGTTAATGTGGATCTGACTTGAGATTAACAGGTTTGTTCACTTTCTTTGCTCATTCTTTGATAAAAAGCATTGTTGTACCAAATAGAAACGCGAAAATCAGTGACCTTCGAATTGGGTACATCGTTGCATTTTATCGTTCGCTGAATGTGGCATTGCTGAAATGAATCCGGTATGATCACGTTTTATTATTCGTTCACTTTTTAAAACCCATAGTTAACTCGATGTCAATGATCCTCACATCTGAGGTACAGTATGGTGTTTTAGACTTCGAAAGAATGTGTCACTGAAGGATTGAAACTGGTATCCTCTGTTTCCACATTCATTCTTTCTTAAAATCAATTTGTGTACCAGATAAAGTGGACTGAAGAGTGACCATCCAATCGAGTGAAGCGTTGCTGTTTATGGTCGCAAAGGATGTCTCACAACTGGAACCAAACTGGTATTCTCTTGTTTTTTATTTATCTAATTCTAAAATTCAATTATGAACACAATAGAAACAATCCACAGTGCCCGCTCGAAATTAAGTTCACAATTATGTTTTAAGATTCACAAGTATGTTTTTCTAAACTCAGTTCACATGGATTAGACTACATTGGTTTCGTTCGCGCATAAAAATCATTTTGTAACCTTGATCTCGTCGTTTTTTACTCTCCTCGTTTCTTTCGTCCCTCACTTCACTTTATTGTTTGATTGCCACTTCATTCACTTTTGTTTGCTCTTTGTTTGTGAAATTTCGATTCACGCGATCATAAAACTCATTTCTGAACGAGGATCTCGTTGGTTTTGATCTTCTCGTTTCTTTCGTCCCTCACTTCACTTTATCGCTTGATTCTCACTTCATTCACTTTTGTTTGCTCTCTTTATGCGAAATTTCGATGAACGCGTTCATAAAACACATTAGTGTACCTCAATTCTCACTTCATCCACTTCACCATTCACTATTGTACTTGCTCACTTCATTGTACCTTGTTTCAATCTCTTTTTGTCAAATTAAGCAAAAAAGTCAAAAACAATGAAGACATAATGATGTGCGCGTGAGGTGTGAACGACGGAAAAAAGGGTTGTGAAATGAGGTAAATGAGAGTGTCTTATGAACGGATAAGTGGTGAAATGGAACAAAGAAGATGAGTGATACAATGTGCTGAAATGAGTTTTTGTTAAAACAAACATACGGACAAGATATGGGGAAAAAGACGTAAAATCAACTTTATAGAAAAAGTACCGAACAAAAGTGTTAAAAAATTCAGCCACTCCCTCCTCAGAACGTGAGAAAGGGAGGATGATATGTGAAAACACATACAAAAATGACGGTGACTGAAAGTGAGGTGAAAATGTGGTGAATCAAAGGTGTGTGCAAAAAAAGAGGACTAATGAAGTGGGGAAACAGGAAATCTCAAAAAAGCGTCGCTAGGACGCGAATGCGAAGAATTTAGAAGATCTAACGTTAAAAATGACAATTGGCAAAAAAGTGTCCGAAGGATCGTGACGTGAAAAGGTTCATACCTAAAGTCGCCAGAAGGCGTTCTTATCCAATCTAACACAAAAAGGCGTCATAAGAGGACGATTCCTGAGCGAAAGATGATGGAAGACAGGGTCCATACCTTTTCTCGAAAATTTCGACTCGTAAAAATCCTCAATGGGTCGGATCAAACTTTTTTTCCAAAAAGTGTTTTTTATCGCGAATCTCACCTTTCGAAATCGATTTTGTAATTTTAGAAGATGTTTGAGGTGAATTTGAGACATAAAGGAGTGGTTAGTAGCGAAATCTGAAAATCGACTTTTTGCTCCATTTTTTGACCACTGTTCGGTACGTAGCTCCACGAATTCTCAACCGATTGTCATCGGGATTGTTTTGATCGACGACTCACATCGTCTCCGACATTTTAGAATTTTTTTCGATTTTTTTCGAAGTGGTTCTCAAGTTGGATTCACTTTGTTCGAGTTCAAAAGTGAAAAAACATCGAAAAAAGTCACAACATTTTTGGAATACGACAAAAATTTGCTTCAAAATTGACGCTTAAAATGAGGTCTAAAAATTGGACATATTTTTGGAATTTAGGTCAAATATTGACATCATTGAAATGGCCTAAATTCCTTTTAATACAAGATTCAGAAATGGTCAATCGGAATTGACTTTTCGTTTCTGATTTCAATGACTATTTCAATCTGGTTCCCAAATCGTCTACTATACTACTAGCGTTTTGTCAAAGGATCTAGACCACACACGAATCGCCAGAGATACATTCAAGTATCCAATTGTTGCACGAAAGCAAAGTTTCTCGAGTCAATGAAAAATGAGAATTGTGAACTCATTTCTGAATACAAGTATGCTGATTCACTTGTCACATACCGGTACGAAGGAGTCGAATGGAAAGTGATTCCATCGAAATGGATGAAGGGATATCGAGCTCATAATTGTCAACGAAAACATTACACACAATCGTTTGTTGAAAATGAATTGAAAAAAGAGAATTGTGAACTCATTGGAACATACACAAAGGTACTTGAGCCATTCAAATATCGCGATTTACGAACAAAGAATGAGTATTACGTTCGCTTGGACAATTGGTTGTATTTTGGAGACCGTCCTCACTTGAGAAAGTACCACGAAAGGTCATGAAAATACTGAAAATCTATTTTTGACCACAAATCACTGAAATCCAACATGATAACCATTTCGAAAAATTCTGCAAAAATTCTAAAATCTCGGGGACACTGTAGGTCATCGATCAAGACAATCCTGATCAAAATCGGTTGGGAATTCGTCGAACTGTGTACCGAACTTAGGTCCAAAAAGTGACGAAAAGTCGATGTTCAGATTTCGCCACTATGAACACCTTTATGTCTCAAATTGTGTTCAAACACGTTCTAAAATTACGAAATTGATTTTGATAGGTGAAATTTTAGGAAAAAAGCACTTTTGAAAAAAAAGTTTGATCCGACCCCACAACATATTTTGAAAATGACAAAATTTTTAAGGAGGAGAAAGTGACGTCTCGCTCTTCTCCTACACGTCACTTTTCGCCCTCTGATGGTCTCAAAACGTGTCAAATCGGTAGTGGACAGGTATTCGCGTCATTCGGTTCTGATGATCCTCGACACACGATCGTTTTCACAATTTTTTGTCAATTTTCATTTTAAACGATTTTCCTTCAAACCACTTCGCAATTGCACTCAAGCGACGCTTTTTTGAGAATTCTGGTTGTACATCACCTATAGTTCGCTCTGGAGGGTCGGTTTTTCGATCACACCTCTGACGGGTATGTATAGAGACAGATCTGATTTTGTATACACACAGATCTAAATTTGGTATACGCACAGATCTGCAGTATACACACAGATCTGTCAAAATGTTCATAATTTTCGACTATATCACTCATTTTTTATCTTATCTAGCTTCAAAACATAGTTAATGTCCATCTCCCTCCTTTAAACCAAAATTCTGTCTTTGTGTGAACGATGGAAGTGATCAACCCGTCAAGCCTAGGTTTCTCTCCATCTCTCGAAATATCGATATATACAACCTTTCGAATCCAAACTGTCAACTCACATGTCTCATCAAACTCATCCTCAATCTGCCTTCGACCTTGAATTGACGGAATTGTTTTAATCGCAGCTCCCTCTCCCATGACAGATAAACTTCATATCCAAGACTGGATGCAGCATTTGAATAGTCTCCAAACAGCCCTGGTAAAGGCCGGATTCTATACCGAAACAATAGACTCACCATACCTTCGATCCGGAGTCGAAAGAACACAAGTCTTTCTGATCGTTCCGAAAGACGTATTCTCACGGATTCTCCGTCGAATATGAAGTGATCAATGACATATCTAGTGATACAATGGAATGTTGGCAAAGTTCGTTTAACCTGCTGTTCGAAGGGTTGAACTGATTTCTGAACAGTTGAATCACATTCGCGTGAAGAACGTTTCAATATAGTCTGTCTCACATTTCACAATCATTATTTCATCTCTTTCTCCATCTTCAGCATATTGCACCATGACAGTTTGGTGACTGCTTCACTGGACACCATTCGGTACAACTTACCGTGATGCCCTCCGTCAAGCCCAGAAGGATGTGGGACGAGGCCGGAACATTCTTTGAGAGTGTCCACTCTCATCTGTTTTTAGATATGTGCCAGACTCAAAATGCAAAATCCGATCCCGCCAAATTACACAAAAGTATCATCGGTACATTCCCGTTTGGCCAAAAAAACAAGTCATACACTCTCACTTGGCACTTTGGATCAACCAATGAGGGATGCAAAATTGAAGCGTGTCGTTTTCTCATCACACCAAAACAAGAAACTGGACAGAACGAAAAGACATCCGACGCAATCGTGGGCGTTCATCAGGCTTGATGATGACCTCGTACTTTCGAGATTGGAAGATGGAGGAAATATGTCGAGCGATAGAGACGATCTGAGTTCTCCACCACATGATCTCGAAAGCCAATTTTCCTCCCACTTTCAAAGCACTAGTTCATCCACAAGCGAACTATCGTCATTTTTTTGAGATGTATGAGGACCTTGTGGAGTCAATGAACTTCCTTACCATCAACTCCAACACACTTCCATCCAACCCATTTCCCCTCCGATGGTTCGGATCCGCTCAACCAAATCGTCCCCACAGGCCACCCCAACTCATGTTTTCAAAGTGGACCAACGCCTAGTCCTGTGAAAACGAACGCATCAATGGACAAAAACCAGATACAGGAATCTCATCTGAAGCTATTCTCCCATTCGCAGATCAGGTGGCAGGAATCGGAAATATTGCACCTTTCGCAGATAGTGTCAAATAAACCGCACTCATCCCAGAATATTACACTCAAATCGACACAATACCTGCTTTCAAAAGTTGGGAATCAAAACACACGGATGTCTTGACATCCTCCCCTTCAAGTGGAATAGTTGATCACTCGTACAACATACTTTATCTTTCCGTGCGGAGAGCATCAGTGGACTTAGTGTGGAGTTTGAGAGCGGTTCAGACAACACTGAACCCTCCGTGTCTTGTTTGGGGTGCGATAGCAGGTGAAGAACTCTTATTTATTCGATCAGCGGGTTCTGTGGCCGATGGAGGAATCAGTACCGATCATAGCTGAGAACGAGCGAAGGACTCAAGACGAAGATTTGTCGAAGTGAGAAAGAACGGAAATCAAGCAATTATGAAAGAAAATGCGGCTACAATGGGTAACGAGGAGGAAGGAGAAGAGGAAGTATCTATTATCCTGCTGGACATACCTTCGAAGATGATCCCACAGCGGAATAGCCGTCTCCAGAATTCACGATCCCTCGTTCAACTCTCGAATGCACAATCGCAACCCACCCACAATTCTGAAATATTCCATTCAGAGCCAACCCAAATCTCTCTTTGGTCACCACAACACGACAGAAATGAGGATCCTGTGTTCATCATCGTTACGTCACCAACAGCACTTCTTGCTCCACCCTACCTGAATGATGTTCTCATGGATGCGATACAGCCCGACTCCCGAACCAGTTTCCCTTTCTCCTCTTCATTTCACTCTTTCACTGAATCTTTCCCTCTGTCAGCTTCCTGCACAACACCGCGTCATCAACCAAGCCACGACACCTCTACTTCCTCATATCCAATCGCTATCATCCCTCACCTCACCTTGTCTCACCCGTGATTCGTTTCAAACTTATTCTGGCTTGATCAGTTCAGCTGGTCACACATTTGCGAGAGTTGTTGTTTTAAAGGGGGTAGAGGGACATACAATTTGTTTTGAAGATCAATCAGAGAAAAAATGTTCAATTTAGTCAACAATTAGGAACATATTGACAGATCTGTGTGTATACCGCAGATCTGTGCCTATACCGATGGACAGATCTGTGCGTATACAAAATCAGATCTGTCTCTATACTTACCCACCTCTGACGACACTCTTGCACCAACATTGTGACACTATGGATTTTTTGATCTGAATTTCGTTACAAATCCTTCTTTCTCACGGTATGAGTAAGGTGTGCTCGAATTTTGAGGAGATTTTGTCGGATAGTTCTCTCATAAAGTCACTTTTTCATGTTTTCACTTCTCAACTTTTGACCGTTTTTGTCACTTCAAAACCGACTGTAGTCCCTTTCATTTCATCACTTTCTCTCCCCATTTCACATATGATCTGTTCATCATTCCTCTTCATTTTGCTCAATTCACTTCCATTTTGTGGGCCGTTCTCACTTCACTAGCACATCATTTTAGTCGAGTTTTCATCACTTTTTTCACAAAAACAGAGTAAAAGAAAGCGAAACAACCAACAATGAAACGGGCAAGTATGAAACTGAGAGGGAAATTGACGATCGTGAAAACTGTGTGAAATGTGACACCAATAGTGAAAATGTCGCTTGTGTTCTCGGTTTTCTCTCTTTAAAACAACAAAAATGATTCAGAAAAGTATGTGAAATGATGAAGATTACGGAAAAATTCCGAGATATTGAGTGAGCCGTTGAAAGTGAGATCTCGGTAAAAGTCCGGAATCTTCACTTAACGGAAATTAGTGTGTTGTATTGGAGAAAAAGTTTGAACGAACTGAGTATGAATGAAGTGGTTAAAAACAGTAAACAACGAGAAAACGAAGACGGAAGTGGTCATGAAAATGAAAACATAACGAGTGAAAATGAAGTGACAATTCGGTTGAAACTAGTGAAAACAGAGCTGAAACAAGATAAAAATGATGTCGATATGGTGAAGAATGCATACTTTTACCGAGATCTGGACCCGGTTGTGAATCGCTCAATAACTCTGTAAAAGTTCGGAAAATCCAAAAAACGAAGCATACAATCATGATCTCCAACTTCAGGAGATTCCAAAACGCGACAAATCAGAACGAAACAAGCACTCTTGAGAATTGAGTGATCGAACCCATTGATCCTCGATCTGAGAGACAAAATCCAAAACTGAGAAATCAACGAAAGAAAATCTAATTTTGACTTTTTTAATTTGTATTAAATGAATCCAACTGCGATGTACAAGGAAAGACGTCGAGTATGTTCAGAACAAGCATTAATTGAATCAATGAGAGAAGAGAACTGTTCACTAGTCTCTGAGTATGTCAGAAATAATGTGCCGGTGATGTATGTTCATGAGGGAATCAAAAATTTTATTTTCAATGAAAGAGCAAACAAAAATGAATCGACAAAAATACAATTCACAAATGATTGAGAAAATGATTGATCATACTCTGTCAACAACCAACGAGAATTCGGCAGTGATTGAATCACTTCAGAAGACAACAGAAGCACATACGACAGCGATATCTTCAATACAGAAAGTGGTGAGCACAAATGGATCGATCACGACACCAGAAATCGGAGGATTGATCAATGTGAATGGAGCGAAGTGGAATATCTCAGAAGGATCACTTCCGAAGTATCCTGGAACATATCCGGCATCAACATTTTCTTCTGGAATTTCAATCTCACAATCGATTGCAGAAACTTCAGGAATTCAGTTCAATGGTGATGGAATTATTATGTGGTCTCCATGTGACAAACCAGCATTGTACTATTACGATGAGGACACAGGTTCAGGAGTGTTTTCAATATCCACAACAGGAAGTTTTTCTCAGCTATCAGACAGAAGAGTGAAAAGAAATATTGAACCATATCCGAATGTTCTTGAACAACTGAATAAAGTTGAAATTGTGCAATATCAATTCAACACATTCGACTCGAAGATCAACAAAGTTACAAGACAAATCGAGAATGAAACCAATGAAGAACACTTGAAGAACTGCAAAGAGAAATGTGAATGCTTGAAGAAGGAAAGTGAGAAGAAACACATTGGTGTAATTGCTCAACAGATCCAAGAAATATTCCCTGAAGTTGTGAACGATTCCAATCCAGATTGTCTTCAAGTTGATTATGCTGAACTCTCTTGCTTTTGTATCAAAGCCATTCAGGAACTGAGTAGCATTGTCGGGCAACAACAGACACTCATAAATGAACTCATTCAAAAATATAATTCACTGGTTAATATTCCAACATGAGATCAACCAGAAATTCATAATACTCCTTGATTATTTTTCCATTGATTGTCTCCGTTGTTTCCATCTCAATTGAATCACCAGAACTGTCTTTGAACCAGATCTTCACTATGGATTGTCGAGTGCTTAATTCCCACTTCTTTCGCTTCGCAATCTGTTCGTTACAGAAAGCAACAAATGAGTCATTGAATGCATCAGTCTGGATCCAATCACCATGGATTGTTATGTGCTGAGGAATGTCTTTTGAGATGACAGTCGATGCAGCATCACTTTCTTCTTTCACATGAATGAGTTTGCAGTCGAGGAAGTGAACAAATTTTTGATTTCTCGAATTGGTAAAATCAGGAGGTAGTTGAGCAGTATGAGAATTCTGAATTGAGAAATATCGCTTCACCATCTTTGTTTTCTACAAAAGTAAAATCTTCAATTTAGGAATATGACTCTGTCATTCTAGAAATGCTATGCATTAATATCCTCTCTTCACTTCTTCATATGCTTCCTGGAGTCGACGATCAATGACATATCGCACTATGGGTTGTCCATTCTCAATCCAGAACAGCCAGTATGTAGCCTGATGCAATGCCAATATTGGTGGAGGAGGACCTTCTGGAGTTGAGGTGAAATATGGATCGAGTTCTCCCTGATTGATTGGTGATCCTCTGTAGACGATATTCACTGATTCTGCTGTTGAGATACCTTCTTCACCACCAGCGATTTCACTTCGATCTGTTGGAACCATGAATGTGAATGAAGTAGCATCCGTAACTGCTCTGGTTCTCTTGAACTCCTTTCCATATTAGCTTGTATTGCGTGACATACATATGGAATTCTCAAACTCTTCAGTGGCTGAACAACCAATGAAATCACCATTCACCATCATCATTTGATAGAACTCTGGTGAGATTGTTGACATCGGGAAATTGGGATAGTTTGATCCAAGCATTTCGA
The DNA here is from genome assembly GCA_033064195.1 of Blattamonas nauphoetae. NCBI lineage: Eukaryota > Preaxostyla > Oxymonadida > Blattamonas > Blattamonas nauphoetae. The sequence goes on along the minus strand of JARBJD010000598.1, from coordinate 7,814 downwards.
ATAAGCCAACATATTGAGGATTTCTGAAGACTGTACACTCATTAGGTCCTTCAGGGAATAAGCACATCAGATTCATGAGATTGTTGAGTTTGATACTGATGTTTGATCTCACCCCCATCGCTGTTGCTTTTGATTGAAATGATTGTGTGTCAATTCTTTCTGCTTTCAGAACATAAAGAGTCTTCGAATATGTGTTGAAGAGTGATTGTTTTGTTGCATCAGTGATCTGATATCCATAGCAAACTGATGTGACTTTATCTACAGAAGAAGACCAAACAGTTGAAGTGGTTGATTTGGCTACTATTTCATCAGTACCAGTGGATGGTAGAGTATGATGGACAGCTCTATCGTATTGCAACACTGGATTTCCAATTTGTGTGAATTCTTGCGTCAGAGTTGAGTATTTATTCTCTGCCATGTTTAGCATTCTAGCTTGACCTGCAATAGTTGTCATTGATTTGTCTGGAAATCGATCTCGAATCATCTCAAGAGTTTTTAAAATAACAGTTGAAACACGAATGGGACAATACACCAGCGAATCAGTTGTCAAATGAAATCTCAAACGTAAATTACCGAAGATCGAATTCGGATACTGATCAAAGGTACTCAGAGGAAGTAGATTCACAAACGGAATAACCAGTGGAATCGTAGCAGTGTATGGTCCTTTGGGCGCATGCAATATTGGAACAAAATAGAATCCACACACACTTGGATCCATTCTCTGAACATTTTCCCAAAGACTGTAGCAATGCTTCATATTGTTTTTCTCTTCATGAGACTTGAAAGTGTGATACAGAAATGATTCGTGAACATGATTATTCTGAAGTGAATTGTCAATGATGTTTCCTTTACTATCGACGAGTCTCATATCTCGAATTGCATCTGATGATGACTTGAAACCGTAGAACATTCCGTACCTTCCAGCGGTCTCTGAACCATCTCCCATTGTTGGTTGGTAATACGGAACGGAAATCGTGAGATCAATACGCAAATGACTCTTCGTAAATTCAGTCACATCATGTCCGTCATAGCACAATGGAACTTCAATCTCGTCTCCAATTCTGCATGGCATGGGAGGATTTGTTGGATGCAATTCCTGAATTGAATATACATGAGGTTCGGAATCCCACTGTTTTGGCAGATATGATTGCACTTCAATTTGTTCAATTAATGTCGATGTTGGTTTTGATTGATTTGATCTGATACTTCTCATTTATAGAAAAATAAAAAATACAATATCAATAATTTCTTTTACTGTTTTGTCTCGCCAGAGGCTTCGAACTCCCGATGAGAGTCTCTACATGATTCCCAAATCTTTGTGCAACGCTTTCAATGTGTGATTTGGATAGTACTCAACTTTTGGTTCACCATTACTGTATCGTAGGACCCACCACGTGGTAGCAGTTGTGGCTAGAATCGGTGCTGGAGGATGTGCAAATGTTGTCATATCACCACCACTTTGACTTGGATTGTAAACATTGTAGTATGTGTCGAGATTGCCTTGATAGATTGGATGCGATCTCAAAGTGACCGCAGTGTTTCCTTTTGAACTGATCGAATCATTACAGTTTGTTGGACATCCACTTCTCTGAGTAGGAAAGCACAGAAGGAAGTCAGTATTGTCATGAACTGGACGAACTCTTGTCATTGTTTCATTTGGATATGTTCCGTCACCAGTGAGTTTCTCTTCAACGAGAGAATCTGTAAGTGATCGCTCCAAATCATCAGGAACAGCTAGGTACGAATCGAGATTGAGAGTCGATAATGCAAATTGATAGAAGCGAGCTCCAATCGTTGTAGTCGGTTGTTCTGGATAGTACCTGTTTTGTAAAGTCACTTGGATGTTCTTCTGCATTGGATTGTGGAAACAAGTGACTTCATTGTCGTAATGACGGAAGAGAAGCATAATGTCCTTTGCATTCACCACTACCATTTGCTGAGTACAATCAATTCCTGTTGCCGTTGGTGTCTTCTGAAATGGATAGAATGAGATCTTCTCAGCTGGAATTGTTCCAGGACGATTCTGATACATCTCCATGAGTTTCTTTATCGCACCATCTTTCATTTTGTATCCAGCACTCATGCAATACACATCATCAATTCGATAGTTTGTGACGTTCAATGAGATGTACTGATCGACGAATTCTGGTTCTGTTGTCACGGCATTGGCTGTTGAGCAAACTATGTCTTTCGTAACTGTTGGTTGCAGAAATGATTGACCAATTTGAACGAAGTTCTTTGTGCATGAGGTGACAAGATTATTTAAGAAATATGGACGATGTTGAATGCAATTGAGATTTGCTGCTTTAATAGTTGGTGCTGCAGCTGTTCCAGTTACGAGTGATGATAGTGTATCTTTCAAAGTGAGTTCAGGATTCACAGAACAACAAACAAACGCATCCTCATTCATGTGCACACTCAATTTCAAATCACCAAAAAGACATCTTGGATAGTCAGTCATTCCAGAGAATATTAGAAGATCTTCAAGATTGATTGACACACGAATAGGCACATCAATAGTGTCTTGAAACACTCCTGTTCCAGATGTTGTTGTAAAATCAGAAAGTGGAATATAGACACCAGCAACCGATTCATCATGTTCCCATGCATTTTTCCACGGTGTGTGACAATGCTTACGATTCTCCAATTGACTCTTCGGTTTGATCATATTGTAGATGTGAGATTCCATTGATACATCATTGTTTGTTGTGCTGATGATTCTCTGATTGTTGTGAAGAACAGTAAGGTCACGAAAGATTGATGCTGAATGTTTGAGTCCAACGAAGATGAATATCCTTTCATTCATGTACGATCCAACCATACCAGCTGTAGTTTGCCAATTATTGAGTCTCAGTGTCGCTGTCATTGTGAACGTGATAAACGAATCATCAATTTGACAAATGTCTTGATTACCAGTCAGTGGAATGATTATCTCTTGTCCTGTGTAGAATCGTGCATTCTCTGATGGTTTCAATTCTTGAATAGAAGTACTATGTGCCCCATCATTCATTAGGTATTTGATGTGATGTTCGGACATGAGTTGCTGTTGTATTTGACCCATGTCATCTCTCGTGTATTTGATTGATCCAGTGGTATTTCCAGTCAAAGATGATGCTCCAGTTCTTTGTTTGTCAGATGTGTTATATGCGAGTTCATTTTATCAAAAATAAAAAATTACATTTATGCTGTAACTCTAGTTACTTTTTCTTTTTGGTTTCTTCGCTTTTGGTTTCAGCTTTTCTTCTAGTCTCAGTATTTCTCCTCTGAGTTTGTTCGCAACTGTTGTGTTCCCTTCATTCATTGCTTGCTCATATTGTGCCATCTTTTCTGCGTGGATTTGCTGATCTGATTTCACATCTGGTATCATCTCACTCCTGTCTGTGCTAATCTTAGAAATCACAGGTCCAACGAAGGAATGAAATTCAGAAATGGAGCTCCAACTCTGAGTATATTTTTGCCAACTGCTGCTAATTTTGATAACCAACCTGGTGCCATTTTAGGAAAATAAAATATTCGAATTCTAGTGAATTATTATCCTTTGAATTGAATTTTGGAATTTGACGATAGTGGTATATCATCATTGGAGTATCGTCCATTTCGTGAGGTTCTTCGTACTCGATCATCTGCAATTTTGTTGACGATTGATCGCCTTATTTTGTTGATAAACGTCCATCATTCCACCTAATCCATTGAGTATTCCTCCTGCTGTTTGTCCGAATTTACTGTTCGTTTGAGAGAGCAATCCACCACCGACTTGAAGCAATGTTGGAGCTAGAGGTTTGATGAATTGAAAGAATTGCTTGCCGATATTTTTGAGTTTGTTGAAACTTCCTGGTGCCATTTATAGAAAATTAAAAAATACAATTCATTTATTATTTATGCGAGGAAAAATCTCAGAAGAGATTTCTACCCTAACGGGGTATAGCTTTCGTCAGAGAAATGCCATAATTGAGAATAGTGTTGTATGCTTCATTGTAGGCAATGCTCATGTCTTTTCCACCAACAAGGATCTTGAATATTGTTCGAAGATTGGGAGTTTATTCAGACATATGCACTTATCAGACAGGTCATCCAATTCAATCACCACATCGTTGATTCCAGTGAGAGTCGCAATCAGTGCACATAAATCACTTTGGTTTGTGATCAGTTTCTTTGATGGTTCAATGAGATTATTCAGTAGTTTCTTTTCACAAGCAAATGCATTCTTGTAAACCAACAGTAGTTGATCTTTGAATGCTGAAATGTTGGAAGTGTATTCCCTCAGTGGAATTGTTCGACTTTGGATCGGTGCTGATGGATATGTCTCCAGTGGTGGATCGTAAGCACCTCGTTCATTAGTTACCACAGGTTCAGAGCATACTCTTTCTCTCCCAAAGGAGGGTTCGAAGCCTCAGGTACCTCAATTTTCAGGGGAAAAACTCGATCCCAGGGGAGTATCTCAATCACAGGTGAGAATCTCGAACACAGGGGAAAATCTCAATCACAGGGGAAAATCTCGGGCCACAGGGGAAGAATGTCATATAACACAAGGATTGAAGAAGATAGAAATTTTGATCATTAGTGGTTTAGTGGTAATTATGACGGACTTTGAGACGGCGGACCCGGGTTCAATTCCTGTCATCGACTTTTTGACTTTTGATCTTCCTTTATTTCTCAGATATATGTGACATTCACTACGTTTAAAACCTTTCAATACTTGAAATGAAACCGAATCAGAATTGTGTGAAGATCCTCACCCAATTTATCTCAACTCCGTGATCGCTCTCGCTGCTCTGTTCACATTCATAGCCTTAATCTCCCTCTCCTCATGTCTGCCACTGACCCAATGTCTATTGTTCTCGATCATCTCTTCATCTTTCATTGACAGAGATTCTCCCACTTTACTTCAGGCGGTTGTGTGCGTGTCGCTCGACCTTCTATTAACCATAAATCGTCGTTCAGCTTCAAGGTTTGAGAGTTGTGATCTCAGTTCATCGATATTTATCTTCAGGAGAGACGCTTCACTTGAATTTGGACGTCGATCCATTTGTCGCTTTTATCAGTGGGTATGTGCCGAATCAAGATTGAGCCAATCCTTCTCTCTTGAATTGGTGAACATTATGTATTCACTCTCTTTCTTTCGAATATGTGTCTCTTCCATGCTGAACTCTCTCTCGTCTGATCTTCATTCCGTGTCACTGTTTTTCTGTACATTCATTAAGATTCTGTAATACTCCACTCAATGCACTTCAATCTCGCGAACACCGTCTCCTCTCCAACCATTTACCGTCCTCAATGTCAGTGTCGGCAAAGACAAAGCACTGCTCCTAAATCTTTGTCATACCAGTCACAAACGATCATCCTCCACTGCTCGCAGAAGTTGTGCAAGGCGTCCTAATCCACGTTCTGATGTTAAAGTTAGATCCGCATCTTGTTCAAACAATTAGCGACAAATCTGGATATGATGAGCGACAAAACGGCTGGAAGCACTCAAAGCGAAGAAAAGGGATGAAACATCGAAAAATCGGAGAGGTCGCTCACAAAGGAGCAGACAAAGGTGGATCAGACGATCTTTCGTTTTGGAGGGCTTTGTCACATTTCATCAAGAATGTGAAAGTATTGACAGATGTTTGATCATTCGCTATCATCCTTTCAGTTCGTTTCTCTTATCAGAACAGTAAATCAAGAGAATGAGCATGATCAGTCACCCACACGCAATGTGGACAATTAGCACCAATTTGTAAAGGAACGAGAAAGAAAGTCAAATCGAATGCAATATCAACGAGATCGTTCTCTTGTCAGTCCATTACACTCTCCACCTCCTAATTCATCGCAATATTCGCTCTTTTCTCCTCATCCACGCTTCCCTTCACATATCCGCTACTCGCACCAACGCTCTCTGTGAGGACGAAGAGATTGTGGTGTGAGGCCGAAGACAACGACTGTGTGCAGACAAGCGAAATGGCACAATCAAAATCGGAGATCGTTGCGAGGAGTGCTTGGTAGAGCGAGCAGTGGTTGGATGGGGAGAGTTCTCGTGATTTGAAGGATGGTGTCGGTTGAAAGAGTGCCGAAAACGATGTCAGCTTGTTCCTGTGTGAGGAAGAGGTGAAAAAGAGATGAAATCATGTGTATGATGAGATGTTCAAACCGAGACGTGTGAATGCTGGCATTTCGACAGTATTCGAATGATATTGCCTTTTTGCTGCTCTATCGGCAGTTTCTGTGAGATAATCAAACAAAACAGGGCAGACACTGATTGTATCCGGCAGAGAACGGCCAGGGCGTGTCTGAGGAGTGTAGAGCAGTTCTTTTGCCTCTTCACCCAAAATATCTTCAATCTACAGAAGATTGAAGAAGTGATGAAATGAACAGAAAAGCACATACCTGGTGAAGACACGGCGAGTCAGTGAAGCCACGGCTGAGACAGATTCCTTCCTTTCTGCCCATCCTTGTGTTGTATGACATTCTTCCCCTGTGGCCCGAGATTTTCCCCTGTGATTGAGATTTTCTCCTGTGATTGAGATTTTCCCCTGTGTTCGAGATTCTCCCCTGTGATTGAGATACTCCCTGGGATCGAGTTTTTCCCCTGAAAATTGAGACACAGAAGCCTCTAGCGAGACCATCTCCATCTTCGATCCTCTATTATCTACACCAGCTTTGCTCTATCCTCGATGATGACGTTGTTGGTGATTGATGTTGGTACTGAAGAAGAACTTGTGTGTTTCGTAAATTGACAACTTAGAATTGGTTGCATCACTTTCTATAAAAATAAAAATCCATATTAATGTTTTTAAATTCACATTTCTGCTCGATCGATAGCCCCATTCCAGAACTGTCCAACTGTGCGAATCGATAATATCCAGGCATTTCAGATTGGTATCCACTGATATCATCATCTGCGACTGTTTTAAATGCTTTGGCTTTCAGTTTATTAACTTCTGTTGATATGTGAGTTGAATAGCGAGTACAGTATTCCGATAAATACGTTGTATCTTGGTGATCATTTGGAGAAACACTGGATAAATCTGATCTTTGAAGGCTTTCTTTGTTTCATACTGGATTGTAGTCCTGAACATGATCATGAAGCCATTGATCCCACATCAGTGATGCAATCTGTGATTGAATTGAATTGAACACCATATTGTCTAACACATTCTTGCTGGGATCAGCTGGATTGCTTCGATTTGCACGAGTTATTCCCAATGTGTCTGTCATGTGTTCACCAACAGCTCTTTCATTATTGCATATGGTTGTTGAGATCGTTTGGTCTTCATCTCTTCATAGCTGATGTCTCGATAATTGGTTGGCAAATCGTATGTTCCATTTTGAGGAAATTCCGATGGACAGCTTTGATTCTCCTTCCATTCTCTTGATTGAATGATTGTATGGTTTCTGTCTTCGCATGTCTGGAGTTGGATTCATTGCATAGTATGTCTCTTTGACTGGTCTACTGTTGTATGGAGTTAGCATGGCACCATTGGCTGCAATCAAATCTCAGTATCATTATCGTAGACCATCACATCAGGAACTTGCATATTGTTCTACTTTGCAGTTTCGTCCAGTTCTCGTAATCATACTCTCAGCTGATGGATAACTACTGAGGGCATCGTTCCATCTGGTTTGAATATCATCGTCAGCAAAGATTCGTTTCAATGCTTGAGTCTCCGGTCCGTATCTCATTCTTGGTTTCTTCGCTTGTGCTTTTCTTTGTGGTTGAACGTACACTATCTTTTGTGACATTGTGTGTTTCATACAAAATAAAAACCAAAAGTATATTTTAATTAGGTTAAATCACAAATGAACAAATCGAATGGCAAACAAACCAGAGGTTT
>JARBJD010000597.1:0-30146 GCA_033064195.1 Blattamonas nauphoetae | reverse complement strand
CCCGCCGACAAGCGCGGGCACCCTGCAGAGATCCACCAGAATCAGAGAAACACAAGCACTCAGGCGTCTTCTTGCGACGAACTCGACCAATAAGCATTCGCAAGGCGGGAAAGGAGAAGTGAAGGCCTACAGCGCCACCTTTGTTATTCCGAAAAGGACGGGACTGAGGCGTATTCTGATTGCAGGGGAATCAACCGTTAGTAGTGGTATAAGCGAAATGGGAACCAAACTGGCATAGGTGATACTCCTAGGAGAATTGGAACGAGAAATCATTTTGAATCTCAGAGCCAATTGATTTTTTAATATGACTCATTCTAATTTCCATCTCACTTACTACTGAAAATATTGACATTTCAGAGTAGTCAATATTTGGCCAAAATTCAAAAATAAAGGCGAAAAACGGACCTCTTGAAAAGTGTCTTTTGAAACAAATTTTGAGTACTTTTAGAAAACAACGTCGATTTCTTTTTATTCAATTTTAATTTGTATGTGAGCAGCGTCTTGACACCAACACAACTACTGGAAATTTTGGACAAAGAAGATTTGAAAATGAAATCACCTCCAACACTCAATCGACAAGGAACAACTTATCTCACTGGAAGTACTCGAATACTATCTCGAAGAGAAACCCGATGAAACTTATCAAGGTACGTCAATAGTTTCGTCAAAGGATACAGACCACATCTGAATCGTCAGAAATATCTTCGACCAGCAAATCGTTGCACAAAAGAGAAGCTTATTGAATCAATGAAAATGAAAATTGTGAACTCATTTCTGAATACACTCATTCAAGTACTCCAGTAACATATCGACATGAAGGAATTGAATGGATAGTAATCCCATCAAAATGGATGAAAGGATTCAGAACTCATCAGAACAAACGAAAACGATACACACAATCGTTTGTTGAAAATGAATTGAAAAAGAGAATTGTGAACTCATTGGAAAATACACAAAGGTACTTGAGCCATTCAAATATCGCGATTTACGAACAAAGAATGAGTATTACGTCTGCTTGACAATTGGTTGTATTTTGAGACCGTCCTCACTTGAGAAAGTACCATGATAGGTCATGAAACTACTGAAAATCTATTTTGACCACAAATCACTGAAATCCAACATGATAACCATTTCGAAAAATTCTGCAAAAATTCTACAATCTCGCGACACTTTCGGTCATCGATCAAAACAACCTGATGAAAATCGGTTGGGAATTCGTGGAGTTACGTACTGAACTTAGGTCGAAAAGTGACCAAAAAGTCGATGTTCGATTTTGCTACTATGAACTGCTTTATCGCTCAAATTGTGTTCAAACACGTTTGATTGCGACGGAAATCATTTTGAAAGGTAGGATTTTCGATAAAAAGCACTTCTGAGATTTTTGGTTTGATCCGACCCATTGAGGTTTTTCGCGTTTTTGAGATTTTTAGAAAAGGTATGGACGTTCGGGACTATGTCCTTTGATCACTTTCGTCGTCTTATGGTGTTTTGGGTGGAAAACGCTAGTTGGCGTCTTTGTGTCATTCATCTCTGAAAACTTTTGTCACCTCTACATTCGACACTTTTCATGAATTTTCACATTTCACTACTTTCACTTCATTTATTCCGTTATTGCATCATTTTAACGAACATAAGTCGACGCGAGACGTATAGTGCATTTCCTTAGTTTCATTTTGTCGGTTCTTCGATCACACCTCTGACGGGTATGTATAGAGACAGATCTGATTTTGTATACACACAGATCTAAATTTGGTATACGCACAGATCTGTCGGATACACACAGATCTGTCAATATGTTCATAATTTTCGACTATTTCACACATTTCTTCTCTGATTTATCAACAAAACAAATTGTATGTCCCTCTACCCCTTTAAAACCACAACTGTCGAAAAGTTGGACCAGAGGAACTGATCTAGCCACAATAAGTTCAAAACGCATCTCAGGTGTGACAAGGTGAGGTGAGGGATGACAGCGATCGGATATGAGGGAGGATTCATGTCATAGTTTTGTTGATGACGCGGTGTTGTGCAGGAGTGGTGGCGAATGCGAGGATCGGAGAAAGGGCGACAGGGGCTGAGAGGGGAGAAATAGGGAGTTGCGGGAGTGTCTGAGGTTGGGAGGGTGTTTGGTGGGGCTGGAGGTGTTTCGGCGAGATGCGAGTGCTCTGTGGTTGGTCGGAGCAGGCGATGGTTCTTCTTCAGATTGTTCACCTTCAATGTCGTCTCTGCAAGGATTTCAGATTGTTCTTCTTCTTTATCCTCCTCATTATCCATCGCTGCTGCTTTTCTTGTGTGATTTGCTTGATTTCTGCTGTTTCCCACTCTGACCATTCCCCAGCTTGAGTCCGGCGCTCGTTCTCCGCTATGATCGGTGCTGATTCCTCCATCGGCCACATAACCCGCTGGTCGACCAAATCATACCTCTTCACCTGCTGTAGCACCCCAAACAAGACACGGGTGGTGGAGTGATGTCTGAACCGCTCTCGAACTCCACAATAAGTCCGGTGATGTTCTTCGCACGTTTATACAAAGGATGTTGTACGATTGTTGACCTCCTCCACTTGTGAGGATGGAATGTCTCTGAATCCGTTGATTTCGATTTCCAACATTCTGAGATCTGGTAGTATGTCAACTTTAGGTGAATATTCTCGGAGGAGTGCGATTTCTTTTTCGCAATCTGCAAAAGTTGCAATATTTCCAACTCCTGTCACCAGATCGGCGAGAGGGAGAGCAGCTTTGTTGGTGACTTCCTTCTGGCAGTTCAATCATCATGAATTCGTGTTTCCAGGACTAGGCGTAGGTCCAGTAGAAAAACATGAGATGGGGTGGCGAGTGGGGACGATTTGGTTGAGGAGATCCGAACCTTCCGAGGAGGAAACCGCTTGGATGGAACAGTGTTTGAGTTGATGGGAAGGCATTGCGTTTGAAGGAGGGAGAGCATTGCGTTTGAAGGGAGGGAGAGCATTGTTTGAAGGGAGAGGAGAGCATTGGGTTTGAAGGGAGGGAGAGCATTGCGTTTGAAGGAGGGAGGGAGAGCATTGCGTTTGAAGGGAGGAGAGCATTGCGTTTAAAGGGAGGGAGAGCATTGCGTTTAAAGGAGGGAGAGCATTGCGTTTGAAGGGAGGGAGAGCATTGCGTTTGAAGGGGAGGGAGAGCATTGCGTTTGAAGGGGAGGGAGTGCATTGCGTGTGAGGGCGAGGGGAGTGGAAGCCAATTTCGAGCGAGGGAGCTGAGGCCAATTGAGGGCGAGGGGCTGAGGCCATTTGCGGGCGAGGAGAGTGGAAGCCATCAGCGGGCGAGGGGAGTGGAAGGCCGTGGAAGACGAGATGGTTGGATTGCTAATGCAATCTATATCCCGGGTCATTTTGTCCCCCTCGTCAAAACAATACATCCCTAATGTCAGTCTTTGCTTCTCTATTGTAAACAAAGTCCATTTCGTCGATACCTTCTTTTGAATCAGGTCTGGAACGGCTTGAAATTTAGGGAGAACAAACTTGCAACAGAAGATATTATTGACTTGTGCGACATGCCATTGAGTGAAACGGTGATGAATTCACTTGATGCCCGTTTGATATTTCGACATAAAGCAAGATTCGAGTGATACGATCGCATGGGTCCATAATTTCCTTTTCACTCGCGATCCAAGCAAATACACGCTTTCGAAATGCCAAATCACTCTCAAATGCATCAAACTCCTCCATGTCCCGAATTTCAATTCTTCCTCTTCTTCTGAACAGCTTTGTGAGAACAAAAGCTTAAAAGTGCTTCATGACGCTCCAGATCTGTTCCTACTCACCATATACAACCGTAACGAACGTTGTCGGCAATTATGATGCCTACTTAGTCGTGCTGCGTCATTTTTATGACATTAATCAATTGGTAATCAGATCTCGAACTGCAATCTCACGATGACAGGATCTGTTGGAATATGGAGGCAGTTTGAGGAATCACATTTAGAAATGACGTTAACGATGGGTGGATGGACAAGAGACTTGGCTGGGCGGACTCAACAACGAAAACTGCTGGCTGTCCGAGTATCAAGCAAGATCGGAGCAAATTTCGGACGGATAGCGAACTACCCCTAATCAACTTTTTGAACCCCAATGAGAACAAAGAGACTACTCTGAGTTGGATACTAAAAGGCACAAGAAACGGAAGAGGAAATCACACAGCGCGTGAACGAACAGAGGAAACAGCTCCAAGCCTGCCACAACAAGACACTTGAAAAGAAATATCACAATGAATTGCTCGGAAGCCCTCACAGAAACTCGATAATACAAACGAAAAGGGATATATGCAGCTGGTCCCGCTTACTCAGCTGGAGAACGAAAAAACACAGAAGGCGTTCGGAACGATAAAATGAGAGATATTCTTCGCAAAAAGGAGGAGGAGCTAATTGCTCTTCTTCAGAAAGTTCGGGATCTTGATTCCAAAGTCACTGAATTTGTAGAGACACAATAGGAGCGCGAAGATCGAAAGAAAGCTGAAAATTGGGAAGAAGATGAACCAAGAAGCTGCCATCCTACTCCAAGTTCTCGAAGGATACATGACAAACACTTTCAGCCATCCATACCTCAACAAGAAGAGAAAAGAGTCGGTCCTGATCTGGCGCGACAAGATCAAGCGAGAGAAAGAGCGGAGAAGAAAGGAATGAACAGAAGACAAAATATTGGCCAAGGAAGAACATGGCGTCGAGGAAGACATCGAACCGGACACACTTGCTGATTCCAAATCCGGCGAAGAATCTTCACTGATGAACCTCGACAACGAACCAAGCACAAACACGACTACCAATTTGTTCTTCCTCAGAAAGACAAATACAAAGAGTCAATACCACCTGGTAATCAGTTTGGAGGTACTTCCTTCGGCCCAGACTGCAAGGGAAAGGAAGATCTGAAACCGTCTGGGGAGGGATCAACACTGCACCGGAAGACTTTGTCCATCATCGATGCGAATCCTCTCTCGCTCTTCACATCATCGGCGCGAGCGAAGAAGGTGTTGTGAACAACAAGCGGCCATCGGCGACCGAGCATCAAACACTGTGTTGACTGAGGGCACAGAGACATTAGAAGAGTTGGAGCACCGAATGGAGGCGATGCAAAAGAAAAATATCAAAGCAGAAGTGAAAGAAGAGACACGCGAGATCAACAAAGTTGCCGACAAGCTAGATGCCATGTATCTGCAATCACAGTCTTTCTGCCACTGTAAGATCCAACAAATCACCCGTATGAGCAAACAAAGCAAGGCACAGCCATTGAAGAGGAGCCAGAATTGAACCAGATCGTGATCCAAAATATCGTCGAAAAGATCTTCGAAACTGAGTCAACCAAACTCACAAAGAGGCTTGCTCGAAACATGAACCATTTTCCCTGTATTCTTTCGGAAGATATTGCGGGGAAACCAATCCTTCTAACGTGAACGCGATCGACCCTTTGAAACAGTTGTCGTGACTGCCTCATCAATCGCTCTCATTTTACCTTGAAACTCTTCTTTTTATCCTTTTACATCTATTCTTCGTCTTTTTCATTCATATAAGACACATTATAAGCCAAAATAGAGACAAAAAGGTCAGATCTGTGTGTATACCGCAGATCTGTGCCTATACCAACGGACAGATCTGTGTGTATACAAAATCAGATCTGTCTCTATACTTACCCACCTCTGACGACACTCTTGCACCAACATTTTGACACTATGGATTGTTTGATCTGAATTTCGTTACAAATCCTTCTTTCTCACGGTATGAGTAAGGTGTGCTCGAATTTTGAGGAGATTTTGTCGGATAGTTCTCTCATAAAGTCACTTTTTCATGTTTTCACTTCTCAACTTTTGACCGTTTTTGTCACTTCAAAACCGACTGTAGTCCCTTTCATTTCATCACTTTCTCTCCCCATTTCACATATGATCTGTTCATCATTCCTCTTCATTTTGCTCAATTCACTTCCATTTTGTGGGCCGTTCTCACTTCACTAGCACATCATTTTAGTCGAGTTTTCATCACTTTTTTCACAAAAACAGAGTAAAAGAAAGCGAAACAACCAACAATAAAACGGGCAAGTATGAAACTGAGAGGGAAATTGACGATCGTGAAAACTGTGTGAAATGTGGCACCAATAGTGAAAATGTCGCTTGTGTTTGGTCCTTTTTTGCTTAAAAACATCAAAAATGATTCAAAAAAGTATGTGAAATGATGAAGATTACGGAAAAATTCCGAGATATGAAGTGAGCCGTTGAAAGTGAGATCTCTGCAAAAGTCCGGAAAACTCAGTAAACGAGAATTAGTGTGTTGAATTTGAAAACAAGATTAAGAGAAAGAAACATGAATGAAGTGGTTAAAACAGTAAACAACGAGAAAACGAAGACGGAAGTGAGGTCAAAACGAAACAATAATGAGCAATAAACAAGTGACAATTAGCCCGGAAACAGCTGAAACAAGTCTAAAACAAGAAGAAAATGAGAGTGAAATGATGAAGAATGCATACTTTTACCGAGATCTGGACCTGGTTGTGAAACCTCAAATATCTCTGCAAAGTTCGGAAAAGTAAAAATGAAGCACACCACGATGATCCTACAGTTCAGAAGAATCTGAAACGCGAAGAATTGGAACGAATTGTGCACACTTGAGAAATCAGTGATCGAACCCATTGATCCTCGATTCCAGTGAAAAATCCAAAACTGAGAAATCAACGAAAGAAAATCTAATTTTGACTTTTTTAATTTGTATTAAATGAATCCAACTGCGATGTACAAGGAAAGACGTCGAGTATGTTCAGAACAAGCACTAATTGAATCAATGAGAGAAGAGAACTGTTCGCTGGTCTCTGAGTATGTCAGAAATAATGTGCCGGTGACGTATGTTCATGAGGGAATCAAGAATTTTAATTTCAATGAAAGAGCAAGCAGAAATGAATCGACAAAAATACAATTCACAAATGATTGAGAAAATGATTGATCATAATCTCTCAACAACCAACGAGAATTCGGCAGTGATTGACTCACTTCAGAAGACAACAGAAGCACACAAGTCAGCGATATCTTCAATCCAAAAAGTAGTCAGCACAAATGGATCGATCACGACACCAACAATTGGAGGATTGATCAATGTGAATGGAGCGAAGTGGAATATCTCAGAAGGATCACTTCCGAAGTATCCAGGAACATATCCAGCTTCAACATTTAAGTCTGGCATTTCAATCTCACAATCGATTGCAGAAACTTCTGGAATTCAGTTCAATGGTGATGGAATCATTATGTGGTCACCGTGTGACTCACCAGCTTTGTATTACTACGATGAGGACACTGGTTCAGGAGTGTTTTCAATATCGACAACAGGAAGTTTTTCTCAGCTATCAGACAGAAGAGTAAAAAGAAATATTGAACCATACCCCGATGTTCTTGAACAACTGAATAAAGTCGAAATAGTTCGCTACCAATTCAACACATTCGACTCGAAGATCAACAAAGTGACAATGCAAATCGAAAATGAGACAGATGAAGAACACTTGAAGAACTGCAAAGAGAAATGTGAATGTCTGAAGAAGGAAAGTGAGAAGAAACACATTGGAGTGATTGCACAACAGATCCAAGAAATATTCCCGGAAGTCGTAAATGATTCCAATCCAGATTGTCTTCAAGTTGATTATGCTGAACTCTCGTGCTTTTGTGTGAAAGCAATCCAGGAATTATGTTCTATTGTCGGACAACAACAGACACTCATCAATGAACTTGTACAAAAATATAATTCACTGATCGACACAATGACTAATACTCCAAAATGAGATCAACCAGAAATTCATAATACTCTCTGATTATTTTTCCATTGATTGTCTCTGATGTTTCCATCTCGATTGGTTCACCAGAACTGTCTTTGAACCAGATCTTCACAATTGATTGTCGAGTGCTTAGTTCCCACTTCTTTCGCTTCGCAATCTGTTCATTGCAGAAAGCAACAAATGAATCATTGAATGCATCAGTCTGGATCCAATCACCATGGATTGTTATGTGCTGTGGAATATCTTTTGAAATGACAGTTGTGTTACCATTAATTTCTTCTTTCACATGGATGAGTTTGCAGTCAAGAAAGTGAATATATTTTTGATTTCTAGAATTTGTAAAATCAGGAGGGAGTTGAGCAGTGTGAGAATTCTGAATTGAGAAATAGCGCTTCACCATTTGTGTTTTCTACAAAAATAAAATAGCATATTTATTCCATTCAGAAATATGACTTCGTCATCTTAGAAATGCGAAGCATTAATAACCTCTCTTCACTTCTTCACACGCTTCATGAAGTCGACGATCAATGACATATCGCACTCTGGGTTGTCCATTCTCAATCCAGAACAACCAGTAAGTAGCCTGATGCAATGCCAAAATAGGTGGAGGAGGACCTTCTGGAGTTGAGGTGAAATATGGATCGAGTTCTCCCTGATTGATTGGTGATCCTCTGTAGACGATATTCACTGATTCTGCTGTTGAGATACCTTCTTCACCACCAGCGATTTCACTTCGATCTGTTGGAACCATGAATGTGAATGAAGTAGCATCCGTAACTGCCCTCGTTCTCTTGAACTCCTTTCCATAATAGCTTGTATTGCGTGACATACATATGGAATTCTCAAACTCTTCAGTGGCTGAACAACCAATGAAATCACCATTCACCATCATCATTTGATAGAACTCTGGTGAGATAGTTGACATTGGGAAATTAGGGAAGTTGGATCCAAGCATTTCGAATAAGCCAACATAATGAGGATTTCTGAAGACTGTACATTCATTTGGTCTTTCTGGGAATAAGCACATTAGATTCATGAGATTGTTAAGTTTGATACTGATGTTTGATCTTACTCCCATTGCATTCGCTTTTGTTTGGAATGATTGTGTGTCAATTCTTTCAGCTTTCATGACATAAAGAGTCTTCGAATATGTGTCTATAAGGGATTGTTTCGTTGAATCAGTGATCTGATATCCGTAGCAAACTGATGTGACTTTATCCACTGATGAAGACCAAACAGTTGAAGTGGTTGATTTGGCTACTATTTCATCAGTACCAGTGGATGGTTGAGTATGATGGACAGCTCTATCGTATTGCAACACTGGATTTCCAATTTGTGTGAATTCTTGCGTCAGAGTTGAGTATTTATTCTCTGCCATGTTTAGCATTCTAGCTTGACCTGCAATAGTTGTCATTGATTTGTCTGGAAATCGATCTCGAATCATCTCAAGAGTTTTTAAAATAACAGTTGAAACACGAATGGGACAATACACCAGCGAATCAGTTGTCAAATGAAATCTCAAACGTAAATTACCGAAGATCGAATTCGGATACTGATCAAAGGTACTCAGAGGAAGTAGATTCACAAACGGAATAACCAGTGGATTCGTAGCAGTGTATGGTCCTTTGGGCGCATGCAATATTGGAACAAAATAGAATCCACACACACTTGGATCCATTCTCTGAACATTTTCCCAAAGACTGTAGCAATGCTTCATATTGTTTTTCTCTTCATGAGACTTGAAAGTGTGATACAGAAATGATTCGTGAACATGATTATTCTGAAGTGAATTGTCAATGATGTTTCCTTTACTATCGACGAGTCTCATATCTCGAATCGCATCTGATGATGATTTGTAACCGTAGAACATTCCGTACCTTCCAGCGGTCTCTGAACCATCTCCCATTGTTGGTTGGTCATACGGAACGGAAATCGTGAGATCAATACGCAAATGACTCTTCGTAAATTCAGTCACATCATGACCGTCATAGCACAGTGGAACTTCAATCTCGTCTCCAATTCTGCATGGCATGGGAGGATTTGTTGGATGCACTTCCTGAATTGAATATACATGAGGTTCGGAATCCCACTGTTTTGGCAGATATGATTGCACTTCAATTTGTTCAATTCATGTCGATGTTGGTTTTGATTGATTTGATCTGATACTTCTCATTTATAGAAAAATAAAAAATACAATATCAATATTTTCTTTTACTGTTTTGTCTCTACATGATTCACAAATCTGTATGTAATGCTTTCAATGTGTGATTAGGATAGTACTCAACTTTTGGTTCGCCATTGCTGTATCGTAGTACCCACCACGTTGTTGCAGTTGTGGCTAATATTGGTGCTGGAGGATGTGTAAATGTTGTCATATCACCACCACTTTGACTCGGATTGTAGACATGGTAGTATGTGTCAAGATTACCTTGATAAATTGGATGTGATCTCAAAGTGACTGCAGCATTCACACCTCTGGAACTGATCGAATCATTGCAGTTTGTTGGACATCCACTTCTCTGAGTAGGAAAGCACAGAAGGAAGTCAGTATTGTCATGAACTGGACGAACTCGTGTCATTGTTTCATTTGGATATGTTCCGTCACCAGTGAGTTTCGCTTCAACGAGAGAATCCGTCAGTGATCGCTCCAAATCATCTGGAACAGCTAGGTACGAATCGAGATTGAGAGTCGATAATGCAAACTGATAGAAGCGAGCTCCAATAGTTGTTGTCGGTTGTTCTGGATAGTACCTGTTTTGTAAAGTCACTTGGATATTCTTCTGCATTGGATTGTGGAAATAAGTGACTTCATTGTCATAATGACGAAAGAGGAGCATAATATCCTTTGCATTCACCACTACCATTTGCTGAGTACAATCAATTCCTGTTGCCGTTGGCGTCTTCTGAAATGGATAGAACGATATCTTCTCAGCTGGAATTGTTCCAGGACGATTTGTGTACATCTGCTTCAGATTCTCTTTCGCACCATCTTTCATTTTGTATCCAACACTCATGCAATACACATCATCAATCCGATAGTTTGTGACGTTTAATGAGATGTACTGATCCACAAATTCTGGTTCTGTTGTCACGACATTGGCTGTTGAGCAAACTATGTCTTTGGTAACTGTTGGTTGGAGAAATGATTGACCAATTTGAACGAAGTTCTTTGTGCATGAGGTGACGAGGTTGTTCAGAAAATATGGACGATGTTGAATACAATTGAGAATTGCTGCCTTAATAGTTGGTGCTGCTGCTGTTCCAGTTACGAGTGATGATAGTGTATCTTTCAAAGTGAGTTCAGGATTAACAGAACAACAAACAAACGCATCTTCATTCATGTGCACACTCAATTTCAAATCGCCAAAGAGACATTTTGGATAGTCAGTCATCCCTGAGAATATCAGTAGATCTTCAAGATTGATTGACACACGAATTGGTACATCAATAGTGTCTTGAAACACTCCCGTTCCAGATGTTGTTGTGAAAGCAGAAAGTGGAATATAAACACCAGCAACTGATTCATCATGATTCCATGCATTCTGCCAAGGTGTGTGACAATGTTTTCGATTCTCCAATTGACTCTTAGGTTTGATCATATTGTAGATGTGAGACTCCATTGATACATCATTGTTTGTTGAGCTGATGATTTTTGATTGTTGTGAAGAACAGTAAGGTCACGAAAGATTGATGCAGAATGCTTGAGTCCAACGAAGATGAAGATTCTCTCATTCATGTACGATCCAACCTTACCAGCTGTTGTTTGCCAATTATTGAGTCTCAATGTCGCCGTCATAGTGAACGTAATGAAGGAATCATCGATTTGACAAATGTCTTGATTACCAGTCAGTGGAATGATAATCTCTTGTCCTGTGTAGAATCGTGCATTCTCTGATGGTTTCAATTCTTGAATCGAAGTACTGTGTGCCCCATCATTCATTAGGTAATTAATGAAATGTTCGGACCTGAGTTGTTGTTGAATTTGACCCATGTCATCTCTCGTGTATTCTATCCTTCCAGTGGTATTTCCAGTCAGTGACGATGCTCCAGTTCTTTTGTTTGTCAGATGTGTTATATGCGAGTTCATTTTATCAAAAATAAAAAAACAATAATGCTTATTTCTTTTTCAGTTTCTTCTTCTTTGTTTTCGGTTTCAGCTTTTCTTCCAATCGCAGTATTTCACCTCTGAGTTTATTCGCAACTGATGTGTTTCCTTCATTCATTGCTTGCTCATACTGAGCCATCTTTTCTGCATGGATTTGCTTATCCGATTTCACATCTGGAATCATCTCAACACCTGTCTGTGCTACCTTAGAAATCAATGGTCCAACGAAGGGAATGAGATTCAGAAATGGAGCTCCAACTCTGAGTATGTTTTTACCGACTGCTGCTACCATGTGGATCCAACCCGACCACATGGCTCTAACCCGGCCACAAACGGTCGAAATCCAAGCCAAATCACTGAAAAAGAGATCAGAAAAGCTTTCTCACAATTATCAACTTTGAACTCATTTCATAAAAAAAGGATCTTTTACAGCGTTTTTGTATGAATATCTGAAATGGACACGAAGGAATGCGAAATTGAAGAAGATGAAAAACCACAACTTTTACGTCAAAACAAAGTGACGATCGTCTGTCTGTCAGAGACTGTCACCGCATTCTTTCAACATCGGAATACCGAACAATGACTTCTCCGACCAGAAAGGGCTGGGAGTTATACTCTTCACACAACGTGTCGATGCGAACGGTGGCCGAAACCAATGTCACTTCACTCTCTTCACTAAGGCGAGCATCGAGAGCAACAAATGAAGGAAGGCGTGTTGGATGCAGTGGACATCCTCCACTTTTATCGGAAGAAGCGGAAGCGGAACTGGAAGAAAGATGTCTCAAATCGATTCCTGAACAGGGTGGAATCATCATATCGGCCTTGATTCCAATTGTATCACAGTTTTTTTTTCAAAATCTCATTTCTTTAGGCCAATGAAGTCTATCAGAAATATCGAAAAGATGTTGACGATGATAGAATTTTGGAAAGAAGCTTTATGAAGTCGTTCATCAAACGCTCTCCTACTCTCCAGACGTCCTTCCCACTCACCCTCGAACCAGAACGAAGATCAGCATACACAATCCCAACAATGAATCAGTGGCAGATTTTTATCACCGATCTTCTCTCCAGGTTCAACATCAAACCTATCAATTTGTTCAATCTCGACGAGACTTCACTTCGGATTGACGGAAAAATGAAATGTCTCGTCGTTCATCGTCACTCCGACTCAATACCCGTTGTAGTCTCCACCAAACGCGTGAAAAATGCAAGCATAGTGCTGTGCGTGTGTGCAGATGGATCCAGTCTCCCCGCTCATCTTTTGTGGAGTAAGAAAAAGCCAGCTCCTGAATTTCAAGAACTGTCTGCATTCAATGTTACCTGCCACTACAACAACGAAGGCTACATGACAACTCCAATATTCAAGGAAATTTTGGAAAAACACATATTTCAACAAATCGATTCTAAAAGAGGGAAAAAAGCAAGTACTGACAAGGCTCTTCTTCTAATGGACGGTCATCCGTCAAGAAACGACCAATCCATTCACAAACTCGCTGAGGACCACAATATAGTCTTAGCACTGCTCCCAGCACATTCGACAAATCTCACTCAACCTTGTGACAGGTATATCTTTGCTCGATTTAAGGCTGAATTACAACGACAGTTCAACAGTGAGAGCGGAACGAGTATCAGTTCATATCGATCGGAGCTTACTCGCGTTCTCCCATCGGCACTTTCTTCGGCAACACATCCTGATGTCATAAAATCCTCGTGGGCTGTGTGCGGTCTCCACCCGCTGAATATTTCGACTCTTGTCGATCAAATGACGAAAATGCATGAGAAACAGACAAAACTGAAAAAAACCAAGGGAAGTCCAGATGATCCAAAGACAGCCTCCACACTGTATGGACAGTGCAAGTATCGAGCTCGATTGCTCAATTTCGTTCAGACACCTCCGTCGGAACCTTCTCTTCCAATTGTGCCGGTCAAACGACCAAATTCAACAAAAAATCATCTGACGATATCCAAGACAATCAAACCAACTCCCAAACTTAAGCAGACAACACTCCAATTCGGTGTCTCTTCATCAAAGCAATAATTTGACACAATACAGTGGATTTCCAGCAGTTCAGATTTTTATCTCATCTCATTCGATTTTAAGTGACCAAAACATTTTTTTGAAACGATCTGAATTTCTCCGAGAATACCTACTTCTAATTGAGACCGAACAGGAATTTGGGTTTAAACTGTGAAACTGTGTTATTCTCTCTTATTTTTAGAAAAGAAACCCACTGAAAGATGAGAAAAACGATGTGACGAAAGATGGTCGTTTATCTTGTGGTCGGGTTGAAGCCATGTGGTCGGGTTGGATCCACATGGTAATTTTGATAACCAACCTGGTGCCATTTTAGGAAAATAAAAATATTTGAATACTAGTGAATGTTTATCCTTTGAATTGAATTTTGGAATTTGACGAGAGTGGCATATCATCATTGGAGTATCGTCCATTTCGAGGTGGTTCGTACTCGATCATCTGCGGTTTTTGTTGACGATTGATCGCCTTATTTTGTTGATAAACGTCCATCATTCCACCTAATCCATTGAGTATTCCACCTGCTGTTTGTCCGAATTTACTGTTCGTTTGAGAGAGCAATCCACGACCGACTTGAAGTAATGTTGGAGCTAGAGGTTTGATGAATTGAAAGAATTGCTTGCCGATATTTTTGAGTTTGTTGAAACTTCCTGGTGCCATTTATAGAAAAATAAAAAATACAATTCATTTATTATTTTAACGAGGAAATAATCTCAGAAGAGATTTCTGCCCTAACGGGGTATTGCTTTCGTCAGAGAAATGCCATAATTGAGAATTGTGTTGTATGCTTCGTTATAGGCAATGCTCATGTCTTTTCCTCCAACAAGGATCTTGAAAATGGTTCTAAACACTGGGAGTTTATTCAGACATAAGCACTTATCAGACAGATCATCCAATTCGATCACCACATCGTTGATTCCAGTCAGTGTAGCAATCAGAGCACATAAATCACTTTGGTTTGTGATCAGTTTCTTCGAAGGTTCAATGAGGTAATTCAACAATTTCTTTTCACAAGCGAAGGCATTCTTGTAGACGAGTAATAACTGATCTTTGAATGCTGAAATGTTGGAAGTGTACTCCCTAAGTGGTATAGAACGGCTTTGAATGGGGGCTGATGGATATGTCTCGAGTGGTGGATCATAAGCACCTCGTTCATTTTCAAGCTCCACATTTGCGCTCTGGTCATTACGATCTTCGAGTCTCGATCTTCCAGAATTGGATCCTTTATTGTCGATGATGACATTGTTGGTGATTGATGTTGGTACTGAAGAAGAACTTGTGTGTTTTGTAAATTGACAACTTAGAATTGGTTGCATCACTTTCTATAAAAATAAAAAATATATATTAATGTTTTTAAATTCACATTTCTGCTCGATCAATAGCTCCCATTCCAGAACTGTCCAACTGTGCAAATCGATAATTCCCAGGCATTTCAGATTGGTATTGATCGATATTATCATCTGTGACTGTTTTGAATGCTTTGGCTTTCAGTTTATTAACTTCTGTTGATATGTGAGTTGAATAGCGAGTACAGTATTCCGATAAATACGTTGTATCTTGAGTGATCATTTGGAGAAACACTGGATAAATCTGATCTTTGAAGGCTTTCTTTTGTTTCATACTGGGATTGTAGTCCTGAACATGATCATGAAGCCATTGATCCCACATCAGTGATGCAATCTGTGATTGAATTGAATTGAACACCATATTGTCTAACACATTCTTGCTGGGATCAGCTGGATTGCTTCGATTTGCACGAGTTATTCCCAATGTGTCTGTCATGTGTTCACCAACAGCTCTCTTCATGATTGCATATGGTTGTTGAGATCGTTTGGTCTTCATCTCTTCATAGCTGATGTCTCGATAATTGGTTGGTAAATCGTATGTTCCATTTTTGAGGAAATTCCGATGTACAGCTTTGATTCTCCTTCCATTCTCTTGATTGAATGATGTGTATGGTTTCTGTCTTCGCATGTCTGGTGTTGGATTCATTGCGTAGTATGTCTCTTTGACTGGTCTACTGTTGTATGGAGATAGCATGGCACCATTGACTGCAATCAGATCTCCAGTATCATTATCGTACACCATCACATCAGGAACTTGTCCATATTGTTCTACTTTCGCAGTCCAATTTCGTCCTGTTCTCTGAATATACTCACGTGCTGATGGAAGACTACACAGAGCATCATTGCGTCTGGTTTGAATATCATCGTCGGCTTAGATTCGTTTCAATGCTGCTTGAGTCTCTGCTGCGTATCTCATTTTTGGTTTCTTCGCTTGTGCTTTTCTTTGTGGTTGAACGTACACTATCTTTTGTGACATTGTGTGTTTTCATACAAAATAAAAAAACCAAAAGTATATTTTAATTAGAGTTAAATCACAAATGAACAAATCGAATATGGCTAAACCAGAGGTTTCGCGGAGGGTGGAACCCTTGTCTCTAACAGCATATGTGAATGCGAAATTGAGTGAAGCATCAAATAGAAATGTTTCTCATGAAGTGCAATCACAAATACATCCAGACTTGAATTTCAATCGCAATAGTGTCAATGTCCTCGTTGGGAATAGAGGAAGTGGAAAAACCTTTAATGCTCTTCGGGAAGTTGCCAAGCTCCAGAATGTTCGAGTTAGGAATGAACTGTTCCATCTCTTTGTCTTCGTGACTGATAAGAACATTGATCCTACATTCGACAAGTTCAAACCAATACTGAACGTTCCTTATGTGAAAGTCAAATACGATGATGCTCTTCCATTTCTGTTGGAACTATCTGAATCGAAAGCTGCTTATGAAGAGATCATAGACAACCAGTGGCAGGACAGAATTACTGATGAATGCAGAGAGAATCTCCTTGACTCACTTTACATTGATGACTTCTCAGTTAAGAATCTCCAAACGATTATCCTCCTTGATGACTGTCGTCGAATCCTTGGTGAACGAAGAACATCCAAAAATAGAATGACAATGATGGACCTATTATTGGAGAATCGACAACCGAAATTCACATTCTTTCTGACGATGCATGAACTCTTCAGTTTGTCAGCAGACATGAAGTCAAACATTGATTCAATGTGGATCTTTGGAGGATTCAACAAAGAACGAATCAGTCGAGTCTATCCTCAGTTGAACTCACCAATTGATATTCGACATTTTTGGAATGTCTATCAACGGAAACAGAAGTGTGAAGCAATCATTCTTCGATACAATACAGATGGAGTTGCACTGAATGAGATCAACAAAGATGGTTTATTCAGAAGGGTCCGTTAGTTCTTGGATGAGGTTTCCAATTGAGTCAGTCAGCGCTCGAATTGATTCTTCAATGTCTGATAATCTTTGATCAATCGAAAGTGAATTAGGAGGAGTGGAAGCATCGACATATCGTTTCCTCAGTGCAATCTCACCTCTTATTTTTGTTATTCTGTATCCATCGATTTGAATCATCCTATTCAGTTTCTGAGTTGTGTACTCATTCAGTTCTTTTCTATTCTTCTCCAAGTATCTCTGAAAGTCGTGGATGTTTGTGAACTCCTTTTGTTCTGGATCAAACGGTTCTAATATTTTCAGTGATGACATTTAGGTGAAATAAAAATATCTGAAACATTATTGAAAACGAACAAAGTTCTCAGATCGAAGATCGCACTACGCTAGATTGAAGCGAACGAAGTTCTCAGATCGAAGATCGCACTACGCTAGATTGAAGCGAACGAAGTTCTGAGGTCAGAATAGACCGAATTCAGCCATGAATTCTGGAGTTAAGTCGTCAATAGAGTCTACATGGAACTTTGTGTGTTGAATTGGAACGTAGACAACTTTTGGCAGACATGTGAGTCCATTCAGTAGTTTTGCCACCACATTTCCGTGTTTGTACTCAATGAATTTCCCCACGAATTGAAACTGCCTACGCTTCTTCTGAAACTTGGCAACAGTCTTGTCCAGATCAAGGTGAATCAATAGAATATTTCCTGGTTTGTATTTCCATAACATCTGTGTTGTCTGCTGTCTTTGGATGTTCTTCAATTGCTCTTCACAACTGGAGATATACAGAGCTTCAATCTCTCTATTGTTTTGTGCTTGCTGTGGAGTGAATTTATTCCAGTACGCTCGATGTGGAGTCATGTTGTAGTATTCCACCATCTGATTCATCAATGCATGATTTGCCATCTGTGTTGCATTGTCTTGGAATCCATCTCTGATTGTTCTGATCACTCGATCGACAATTCGATTATGATTTGTGAATGGTGAACTTGTGAAATATGTGCTGACATTCTGATCCTTGAAAAACTCTGATGCTTCTCCACTTGTCCATGCTGCTTCACCATCACCTCGAATGTTGTTCACGTGAACGCCACGATAATTAATCAGGTCATTGATTGCAGTCTTGACTTTGCTCCATGATTTATCCAGAACAGGAATGACAACCAGGTATTTAGTGTTGATGTTAATTGCGAAGAGGTATATCTGCAACACTGTTTTCGACGTTGGTGATTGAATGAAAACGAGATCAATTTCCCATGATCCGAACTTGGGAGAAAAGTATGGTCTATCACAATTCTGAGGAACCTTTCTGTCTGATGTCTTCTGTGGATCACCTGTAATTGCTTTCGACATGAACTGCATTTTTGATCGAAATGGATACACTATTTTTTCCGTTGTTTTAGGAATCATTGGTGGATCAATTCTCATTCTGTCACTTCCTTTTTCTCTCTGGATTTTCCTCGGATGCGCTACACTCCATCTGTGATCATATTCCTCATACCAATCCTGAAATGATCTTCCTCCGAATGGGATTTGTTTTGTGTGAGTCAGAATGAAGTCAAGATCTTCGTTCGCAATCTTTCTGTTTATCGAGGCTCGAACGAATGTGTCTCTGTTCATTTTATTTGCATCCAGAATGTGTGATGCAATAAAGTGTTCCATTTGCTTTTGATTATTCATGATTGAGTTCTCAGCTTTGATCTGTTCATCTTCTGAATCGTTTCTCTGTTGATGATCAAACAATCCTTTCATTTGTGCCAACTTATTGAGCACTTGCTGTGTCGTCGGTTCATTCTGTCTGATCTCTCTCACAGGGTGTTTGGACGCAGTTGTTCTGATTGACATTGGTGGATTGGGACTAATGATATCATCATCCTCCTCTTCAAATCTCCTCTCCTTCATTGGATATTCATATTCAAACCCCATTGATTTCAAGTTTCTCATCTGTCCAGGAAGAACTAGGTCTTCAGGTGATTGAATTGCTATTGGTCTTTGCACTGGAATTGGTATTGGTCTTGCCTCTGCAGGCCTTCGAATCCGTGGTGAAGAATTCACTCCCTGATTCACCTCGTGATGATAAAATTGATATGCTTCGAATGCAAGTTTAGCAGTGTTATCCCGAATACGAACTCCTAGGAAATTGCTTACAAATTGTTGAACTACTCTTCTTCCATCAGGTAGTGATAATTCAGGAGATAAACCTCCATTGAACCAATCCTCGAAGTATGTTTCATCATTCCCAATGTATTCACCCCGTCTATCAGAGACATCATATACTGGTAATATGTTTGTTAAAGTCCATTTCTTTCCAACTATTTTGTTTTTAGAATGCTGTGTACACCGAAGTAACCTATTCACTAAAGTATTAATCTGTCGAGTGTTCATTTATTCAAAAATAAAGTTTGTGTTTATTCAATAATATAATCAGTTGCTTTCAGTCCATGAATGAATGGAGGACACGATTCATTTTCAAGTACGATTGCTTTCAGATGAATTCCACTGAGACTGAGTTTCTGCTGTTGTATTTTCGCAATCTCAAATCCATTACTGTCCTCTTCGCTCACGACTCTTCTAGTCTGAAAGTTCAGTGTTGTCGTCACAGTTTTCTCTCCATTCAGGCACTTCACATAATCGTCACTTGTGATATTTGTTTTCTTTAGAGACACTCCTTTGATCTTACATTTCTCATCGAGAGAGTAACACTTTGGTGCAAGACAGATCATTTGTAGACCTTCCTTTTCAATTGCTAATCCCAACAACTTCTTCTCATCATCAACTCCTTTTTCAGGATTGGGAAACCATTCGTATTTGTGGGCATCATAGAATTCTTTGTCAGCAATCACGTGTTCAAATTGTTGATGAATTCCAGCATTTGGATCACCTGAGATAGCCCAGTATGCAGAGTCAGTATCTCCTTCACAGAAATGAATCTTGTTCATGTCAAGACATTTGTACATGAAATTGTAGACGAAATTCAGATACCAGAACTTCGCATTGTCGAGTGTGAATACTGCTTCTTGCAGACATGTCTTGCATGATGCTTTCTCTCTGTCTTCGACCACAATGTAGTTGTCATCATTGATCTCTCTAGTTGCCACAAATCCTTTCATCATCTGTTTCAAGTATGTTCTCTTCTCATTGCAGATTGTGATTGAGTTGTATTTCTCAGTGTTCATTCCATCATATCCGTAACTTCCATTCAAGTTCGTTTTACAGAATTGTTCCTTTCCTTTGTTTCCAACCTTCATTGCTTCTATTCTGTCATTCATAAATGAAGTCACAAATGGTTCAAATCCAGCATGTCTCGAAAAGACCATCACAGTCTTAATATCTTCTACGATGAAGTGGCAATAGTCGATGAGGAACCACAGATAGTATGTCGAAAAGAACATATACTGATCGTGTGTGCTCAAGAGTTGAGTCAGCTTTCTTTGTTTGTCATCAGTCTTCAATCCATGCTTCTTCATCAGTGAATATGTCTTCTCTCCAATGTTTTCTTCTGTTGTATTGACCACAATGTTCCTGAAGATTGGTGGGAAATTTATGAACTCATTAATGTACTTTTCATCGATGTGTCCTTTCAGTTCTGCAACAAATAGTGTCTTCTGATTCTTGTCTTCGATAATCTTGCGGCATTCTTTATCTCCTGTTGCGGTGAATAAACATCTTCCTGGCATGTACATTCTGTGATTCGTGTATGGATTGTTCTTGTTCTTTATTGATGAGAAAGCACTTGGATACAGTGAATTAAAGTCAACACCACACACGTGAGTCATTTTGTGTTCTGTATCTTTGGAGACAACTTTTCCATCTTCATATGTGAAGTGATTGATTGGTGTCACGTCTTTGAAATTCTGTCGATGCTGAACATTCGATAATCCACCAGTCACAGCTGCTCTGAGTTTGTGATATGTTTGCTCGTGTGTCAGAGTCATTGGTAGTGATTTCCAGATGCAATACTTCTTCAGTTGAATTCTCCATCGAGTGAGATGCTCGTCCTTGTCTGACTTGTAGGTGTTGCAGTAATCACAGCAGATCTTCACGTTCTCTTTTGAATGTCCTTTTGAATTGTCGATTCGATCCAGTGTTGGACGTACTGCTTGTGAGAAGTGACTCTTGCAGATATAGCACACTCTCTTGCACTGTTGAACGAACCACTCATAGTCTGCTTCAGAGACATTTTTGTCAGTACTGCGATGAGCTTTCTGGTCTTGATACATGTACGATGCAACCATGTACTTCCAGTATTGTTTGGTGATTTTTATTTCACCAGATTGATCCACTCCATTGAAATCATCATCGATATCAAAATCCTTATACGCACACGCATATTTGATTGCTGAAGCATTCGCTGACAGTGAGAGATTGTGCAACATGTCCACTTTGTATTGGAAGTTCAGAGCGATCAAATTGTCAAGTGGTGCAATCATGCATTCGACGTCTCTTATGTTGTAGAACTTGAGGTATTCCCATCTGTTCTTGAATCCTTGCTTGTTCCAATCATCAAGGTACAATTGGTAATCACTGTCGGACATTTCACTGTTGTTCAGACTCGAATAGAATTCATACTTGGAGAATGGTTCTTGTTTGTTCAATACTGTGTCGTAGTCTGATGAATCAAATGATTCGTAAGCAAAGAATGATTTCTGAAGGATGGTCTTGCCTTTGCAAGGCGTCGAGCTCTCGGCGAGAGTGTTTCCTCCGAAAGCTTTGACTGCACTATCCAAAGTCATTGGTCCGGTATACGACATCATGTCAATAAAGCGAAGAACCTGTTGTGTCTTCTCGTGTCTGATCAACACTTGTTTGTACTTTGTTGTGGATCCAAGAAAGCTCACCACTTTCCAATCCTTGTCAACGAGATCACGAAAGATGAGATTGATGTCGAATCTAGAACTGTTGAACCCAATCACACTGACTTCATTCTGAGAGGGTATTTCTGGATCTTCATAGTAGTTGTCCTCTCGAACTGTCTCAGCGTATTTGAAGAGTTCTCTGATCCATTGCTTCACGAAGTCCTTTCCATCTCGAAGATCACAATAGATTGACTTCACACCTGATTTTGTCTTAATTGATGATGCAACAGAGAGAGGCTTCAAGTGTGAGATCAACTGAGTGTTGTCATCAGAGAATAAATTGTCAAGAATGAGATCTTCCATTGTTTCGAAATCGTAGGTGATGTAGAACTGTGTTGGTTTGAATTCGTTTTGTCTCTTGTGTGCCATCAGAAACTCAAATGTTCTATTGTTCAGAATGTGTGGAACATATGGTCTTGGTGTTTTGTCAAGAGTGATCTTCTTCACATGTTTTCCATCAAGTTCTTTACACTCTCTGAGATGCTTCTCGTAGTAAGTCTTGAAGTGAGAATCCTTGACTTGGAATCCTCTTGACTGACAATATGGACAGAGTTTATATCCAGTGATTTTCTCAGGATCAACAATGAACATCACATGAACGAGAGTGGCTGTAAGTGGAATCATCAGGATGGGAAGAACACGAGCATCATCATTTTCGTTGACATACGATTGGCTCAGGAAGTAGCGTTTCTTGTCCTCATCGTATTCGTAAATGTGAACTGTGATGTTGAATACTTGCATCGCTTTCTCAATGTCACATGCAATATCAAAGCCAGGATAATTGCGTAAGTGTTCAGTAAGCTGGTGTGGTCGAAGGTGTGTGAGATTCTCAAATACTGCAAACAATCGTTTTGCTTCAACGTTTCTCATATTGATTGATATCTTCTTACCAGGAACTTCTGGAAGGGTGAGGAACGACAATGATTGAAAGAAGCAGATATTGAACTCAGAATCGATGTACCGAACGTTTCTCGTTTTAATGTGTTCAGTGAGAATTGCATTTGCTTTTCCTGCGACTGGGAATCGATAGACTGCAACTAGAATTGAGTGGAATGCAATGTACATTGTCTTCGTATCCATTAGTGTTCTCTCCTGTGATTCTTTGATCAGATTGATCGCATATTTTGAATACTCGTTGATGTCTCCTGCACTTCTTATCACTGTCGGAAAACTCTTTGATGTGTTCTCCAATTCTGGTCTGAAATCCTTGTATGTTGTCTCATCTTTGTCTTTTCTCTCAATAATCTTTCCAAAGTCAATACTGATCTTGAATGGATGATCCTTCTCTTTGTCGAACACTGCTTTGATGAAGGTTGTGATTTCTTCAACGTTCTTCAGATGATTGTGGAAGTACAACTGATATGGTTTTCCATTTTCTTCAACCTTCTCGACCTCATTCTTTTTGAACTTTCCTTCCGTGCATCCATGAGACAAGAATTGAATGCTGCTTTGTCTCGTGGTTCAGCAAGTAATATACATTCTTCAAATCCATCAAATGTCTGCACTTTTCTCTTTCCATTTGTTCATTTTTCTTTTGAATGATTAACAGATTCTTCATCCAATGATCCATCAGTTTCTCTTCAATTGATTTCAGTTTCCATGTCATTCTGAACACTTGCTTCTTCAGTTCATCTTTGTTCACTCTTGGATTTGCTCTCATGTTTTCAACAATCATTCGGCGAGCGAGTCGATCTTCTGACGCCATCTGTTGTCGAAGTTTAACTTGTTCAATAAAATCTGGAATGAGATTGAGATCGAGATTCTTTGTTGGATGTGGAAACTCGAGATCTGTGTGTTGAAGCATATTCAGGAAGAAATGAACTGTGATGTTGATAATTTTTGCTGTCTGGAATATACGTTCGACCATCACTAAATTGAAATTGTGCATTCGGAAAGAGATCTCGAATTTCTTGAATTCTATTTTGACTGGTTGTAGCAGTGCCATTTACTACAAAATTAAAAAAATCCGAAAATAAAAAAGTTGAGCATTTATTTTTGTTTTCTCAGATGGGGCTTTTTTCTTAGCAGTTAGCCATGCATCAAGTCTAATTCTGAACACTTCACTTCCACCAATCTCTCGATATGTGAATGGAACCAGAACTTTCGTGTACTCACCGACGAGTTCACAATTGTATTTCTTCAGTTCATTCTCGACAAATGATTGAGTGTAGTGTCGACGTTTCGCTAGGTGAGGTCTGTTTCCTTGATTCCACAACTTTGGTTTTATTCTCCATTCAACTCCCTCATGAACATACGTCACCGGCACATTATTTCTGACATACTCAGAGACCAGCGAACAGTTCTCTTCTCTCATTGATTCAATTAATGCTTGTTCCGAACATACTCGACGTCTTTCTTTGTACATCTCAGTTGGATTCATTTAATACAAATTAAAAAAGTCAAAATTAGATTTTCTTTCGTTGATTTCTCAGTTTTGGATTTTTCATCAGAAACGAGGATCAATGGGTTCGATCACTGATTTCTCACAAGTGATAGTTTCGTTCTGATTCTGTGCGTTTTAGATTCTCCTGAACTCCAGGATCATCGTGGTATGCTCCGTTTTTTGGATTTTCCGAACTTTTGCAGAGATATTTGAGGTTTCACAACCGGGTCCAGATCTCGGTACAAGTATGCATTCTTCACCATATCGACATCATTTTTATCTTGTTTCAGCTCTGTTTTCACTAGTTTCAACCGAATTGTCACTTCATTTTCACTCGTTTTGTTTTCATTTTCATGACCACTTCCGTCTTCGATTTCTCGTTGATTACTGTTTTTAACCACTTCATTCATGCTCCTTCGTTCAAACTTTTTCTCCAATACAACACACTAATTTCCGTTGAGTGAAGATTCCGGACTTTTGCAGAGATCTCACTTTCAACGGCTCACTTCATATCTCGGAATTTTTCCGTAATCTTCATCATTTCACATACTTTTCTGAATCATTTTTGTTGTTTTAAGAGAAAAACCGGAACACAAACCTTATTTTCACTATTGGTGTCACATTTCACACAGTTTTCACGATCGTCAATTTCCCTCTCAGTTTCATACTTGCCCGTTTTATTGTTGGTTGTTTCGCTTTCTTTTACTCTGTTTTTGTGAAAAAAGTGATGAAAACTCGACTAAAATGATGTGCTAGTGAAGTGAGAACGGCCCACAAAATGGAAGTGAATTGAGCAAAATGAAGAGGAATGATGAACAGATCATATGTGAAATGGGGAGAGAAAGTGATGAAATGAAAGGGACTACAGTCGGTTTTGAAGTGACAAAAACGGTCAAAAGTTGAGAAGTGAAAACATGAAAAGTGACTTTATGAGAGAACTATCCGACAAAATCTCCTCAAAATTCGAGCACACCTTACTCATACCGTGAGAAAGAAGGATTTGTAACGAAATTCAGATCAAAACAATCCATAGTGTCAAAATGTTGGTGCAAGAGTGTCGTCAGAGGTGTGATCGAAGAACCGACAAAATGAAACTAAGGAAATGCACTATACGTCTCGCGTCGACTTATGTTCGTTAAAATGATGCAATAACGGAGTAAATGAAGTGAAAGTAGTGAAATGTGAAAATTCATGAAAAAGTGTCCGAATGTAGAGGTGACAAAAGTTTTCAGAGATGAATGACACAAAAAGACGCCAACTAGCGTTTTCACACCCAAAAACACCATAAGACGACGAAAAGTGATCAAAAGGACATAGTCCCGAACGTCCATACCTTTTCTAAAAAAATCTCAAAAAACGCGAAAAAACCTCAATGGGTCGGATCAAACCAAAAATCTCAGAAGTGCTTTTTATCGAAAATCCTACCTTTCAAAATGATTTCCGTCGCAATCAAACGTGTTTGAACACAATTTGAGCGATAAAGCAGTTCATAGTAGCAAAATCCGAACATCGACTTTTTTGGTCACTTTTTCGACCTAAGTTCGGTACGTAGTTCCACGAATTCCCAACCGATTTTCATCGGGATTGTTTTGATCGATGACCGACAGTGTCCGCGAGATTGTAGAATTTTTTGCAGAATTTTTCGAAATGGTTATCATGTTGGATTTCAGTGATTTGTGGTCAAAAATAGATTTTCAGTAGTTTCATGACCTATCATGGTACTTTCTCAAGTGAGGACGGTCTCCAAAATACAACCAATTGTCCAAGCGAACGTAATACTCATTCTTTGTTCGTAAATCGCGATATTTGAATGGCTCAAGTACCTTTTGTGTATTTTCCAATGAGTTCACAATTCTCTTTTTTCAATTCATTTTCAACAAACGATTGTGTGTATCGTTTTCGTTTGTTCTGATGAGTTCTGAATCCTTTCATCCATTTTGATGGGATTACTATCCATTCAATTCCTTCATGTCGATATGTTACTGGAGTACTTGAATGAGTGTATTCAGAAATGAGTTCACAATTTTCATTTTTCATTGATTCAATAAGCTTCTCTTTTGTGCAACGATTTGCTGGTCGAAGATATTTCTGACGATTCAGATGTGGTCTGTATCCTTTGACGAAACTATTGACGTACACTTGATAAGTTTCATCTGGTTTCTCTTCGAGGTAGTATTCGAAAGTACTTCCAGTGAGATATGTTGTTCCTTGTCGATTGAGTGTTGGAGGTGATTTCATTTTCAAATCTTCTTTGTCCAAAATTTCCAGTAGTTGTGTTGGTGTCAAGACGCTGCTCATTTTATACAAATTAAAAATTGAATAAAAAAGAAATCGACGTTGTTTTCTAAAAGTACTCAAAATTTGTTTCCAAAAAAGACACTTTTCAAGAGGTCCGTTTTTCGCCTTTATTTTTGAATTTACGGCCAAATATTGACTACTCTGAAATGTCAATATTTTCAGTAGTAAG
Source organism: Blattamonas nauphoetae (assembly GCA_033064195.1). Classification (NCBI taxonomy): domain Eukaryota; phylum Preaxostyla; order Oxymonadida; genus Blattamonas; species Blattamonas nauphoetae. The sequence goes on along the minus strand of JARBJD010000597.1, from coordinate 3,278 downwards.
TGAGATGGAAATTAGAATGAGTCATATTAAAAAATCAATTGGCTCTGAGATTCAAAATGATTTCTCGTTCCAATTCTCCTAGGAGTATCACCTATGCCAGTTTGGTTCCCATTTCGCTTATACCACTACTACCGTGGTTGGACAACCCGTCAAATTGAAAACCCGTTGGAAGGAACAAATTGTTGGTATGAATATTTCTTTATTGACACTGTTCATTTTCGACTCATTGATAAATTTTTATTTGCAATAGATTGAAATGAAATTTAAGTCTTTTTCCTAACTTTGACGAACGGAGGGATCTTCCCTAAATTTTGTTCATCCCGTTCCTTCACAACCACCTCTTTTTACCTCTCGAATTCGTTCCATGACCATTATCTCCTAAATACTCATTGTTCTTTTGCTCACTCTTTTTCCATCCCCAACGTTGGAAACAAGTCCTCAAAGTGGAACAAATTTATCGAAGTGAGTATTTGAAAAGAACAAGATTGAACAAAAGATCAACTTCTCATGAGCTCGAACAGAAAATGAAAATTTTGCCAGGGATCATCCAATCCATCACTGGCATTCACAGTCGCTCTCTCTCGAGCAAGAGCAGCTATGAAGAAAATCGTCAATACAACAACCAGGACGTCCTCCAAAAGTACCTCCAGCAGAACTTGAGTCTTCGATCTGGCTTAAGGAACAAGTTGAACTGAAGAAAGAGATCACGTCCGATGGTCCAAAGAAGGTCTTTTCACCATTTCTTTTCAGATCCAAAACATATTGGTTGGATCTTCCAATCCTAAAACAAATTTGATCGAACTCGATGACAGCTGGGCATGGAATTTCTGTGATGCGAATCCCGATCTCTTCTTCTCGCGACCTATTCAAATGGATGCTCCAAAATTGCAGCAAGCAACGAACAAAACATGGTTGAGTGGATGACTCAATTGAAAACTGTGATTGATACCTTCAGCACCGAACGATCTTATTTTTGACTACGATGAAACAGGGTTCTCTACCATCCATGATTCAAGAGTAAAAGTGATTCACGGCGCTGGAACTCCCACACCTATCAAAGCGAAACCTACTAAAATCAAAATTTCACTCTGGCGTGCACCGTTTGTGCTGACGGATCGCATCTACACTTGTTTACCCACTTAAATCTCAGCCAAGTGAATTTAATTCACTTCGCACTTTTCATATTATCCCGTATTGTTTGGGAAATGGGTATGTGAATAGTTACATCTTTAGCCGCATTCTGGAAGAGACTATCATCCCAGCAATCAACACCAAAGAAACGCACCGAATCTCACGAACCAGTGGGCATTACTTCTTCTCGATAACTGTAGTTCACACTTGTCCTCAAATATTGCTGAAATGTGTAAAACCGAACAAAATTCAACTGCTATCTCTCCCTCAAACACAGCACACCTCACCCAACCCCTCGACGACAAAATCTTCCAATCCCTCAAGAATCAATACGACAAATTCTATGCATCACCTCTTGAGTTCTCTCAACAAGCGCATCGGACAGCGATTGTTTCCGCGCTCCGCTCGCCTGCCAAAAGGCATTCACGATCGACACAATCGTTTTATCGTTTCGACGCTGCGGAATCTTGGATAGAGATGTGACACATATCCTCCATCGACTGCCAGACAATCTTGATACCGTCAAAGATGGAATAAAGACCAAACCAAGTGATTGTGGAGACAGTTCGTATGCCGGCATTCGTTCAGTGGTCAGTGCTGGAATCCTCCTAACATCGACTGAGTCGATGGAAAGACGAAAATGAAGGAAAGAAACAGGAATCAAGGGAAGAACGAAAAAGGAACAGGAAGTTGTCAAGAAGAAGTGCAACCTTCGAAAAACAACCATGATTCAGCGACCCAGAGCTGTCAAGAAGACTATTGAACAAGAGCGAAAGCTAAGAAGCCCAAGAAGCCCAGAATGGGGCGCACAACAATCACAACTCGATCTGCGAGAAACAGGATGAACAAAATTGAGGGAAGATCCCTCCGTTCGAAGTCAAAGTTAGGAAAAAGATTAAATTTCATTTCAGTCTATTGCAGCAAATAAAAATTTATCAATGGGTCGAAAATGAGAACAAAACAAAAGTCAATAAAGAAATATTCATACCAACAATTTGTGTCCGATTCTCAGGTGGATGGTTTTCCAATTTGGACAGGTTGTCCAACCACGGTACTATCAAACGCAATGATTTCCAGATCTCATCTGTTCAGGAAATGGACTGGGCCGACATCAACGCTTTGGTTGGGTGGAAGATCAACTCAACCGCTGCACAGACGTGGTACAACATCCGAGTTGCGGACAGAGCGAACATACAGACTCGGATGACCAACTGAAGCTGCCGAACCCGGACACGGTAGGCCCTGGCAAAACAAGACAAGCAATTCCCGACTTGTGATCCTCATGCTGAGCGAGGCCCTGTGTTGATAACAGGCTCATCGCTTCAGCTGGAGCCTGTATTACCACACAGTGCTCTCGCTCAGGTAGCCATCAGCTTCTGGCGTCGGGTCTCCACCCAAAACCAGCTCATCGTCTACGGTCTTTTTTCTTGCATCCCATCTTTCTCGTTTCTTTAAACAACCAACCAGTTTCAGTCTTCATTTCTTCTGATTCCTTGAACCGTTCGCTTTCTCTTTAATTCTCGCTCTAGCCAGGCAATGCCTCCTCCAATCTGGTATCCTCGGATCCACTGGAGCTGCCTTGAATTTCCTCCGCGAGGAGCACTCAGTGTTGTCTCCTTCCAAGTGAGAACATCCTTGGAGCAGAGAACATCAGTGCTAAGCCTAGAGTCAACGCACTGATCTGACGAGTCCATCTCTGAACGAAGAGACTCTCATCACATAATTTGATTCATTCGATTCTTGTTCTCGACGTCAATCCACCGACCCTTAACACGTCAACACTCATGCTGAGCAAGGCAGCGTGGTAATACAGGTGAAGTTGGAGCAACAAAGAGAGGTGCGGATAATGTGCAAGGTTCACATACCGCCTGGAGTTATACCCATAGCCGTTCCGAGGATACCAATCGGCGAATGAACTCAGCGAGACGGTGAACGACGATGATATGCTGTGGCGTATTGATCCTTCAAAGAATGCATCCACCGATAGCAGGACGACTCGATTGCTTTGAGTAACTGAGCAATTTAAAAGGTACAATTGTCGAGTCAGGGGCAGATGTGAGAATCCAGTGATGCGGTGCCATCGTCCAGCTCCGGTGGTGTGGTTCGTATGCTGGAAGATGCAGTTCATGAGAAAGTGGTGTCTGTCG
>JARBJD010000596.1:0-30475 GCA_033064195.1 Blattamonas nauphoetae | reverse complement strand
CTCCTCTTCACGATCTTCCGTCCTCCTCTTCCACGATCGCACGCCCTCCTCTCCACGATCTTCCGTCCCTCCTTCACGATCTTCCGTCCTCCTCTCCACGATCGCACTCCCTCCTCTCCACGATCGCACACTCCTCTCCACGATCGCACACTCCCACGATCTTCCGTCCCTCCTCTTCACGATCTTCCGTCCTCCTTCCACGATCGCGCACTCCCTGCTCTACACGATCGCACACTCCTCCCTCCTCTTCACGATCTTCCGTCCTCCTTCCACGATCGCACACTCCCTCCACGATCGTCCTCCTTCCACGATCGCGCACTCCTCCTCTCCACGATCGCACACTCCCTCTCCACGATCGCACACTCCCTGCTCCTACTCCGATCGCACACCCTCCTCTCCACGATCGCACACTTCTCCTCTCCACGATCGCACACTTCTCCCTCTCCACGATCTTCCGTCCTCTTCCACGATCGCACACCCTCCTCTCCACGATCTTCCGTCCTCCTCTCCACGATCTTCCGTCCCTCCTTCCACGATCACACTCCCTTCTTCACGATCTTCCGTCCCTCTTCACGATCTTCCGTCCCTCCTCTCCACGATCGCACACTCCCTCCTCTCCACGATCTTCCGTCCCTCCCTCACGATCTTCCGTCCTCCTTCCACGATCGCACACTCCTGCTCTCCACGATCGCACACCTCCTCTCACGATCGCACACCCCTGCTCCACGATCGCACACTCTCCTCCACGATCGCACACTCCCGCTCCACGATCGCACACTCCCACGATCTTCCGTCCTCCTCCACGATCGCACGCCCTCCTCTCCACGATCTTCCGTCCTCCCACGATCTTCCGTCCTCCTCTCCACGATCGCACACTCCTCCTCACGATCTTCCGTCCCTCCCACGATCTTCCGCCTCTCGATCGCACACCCTCCTCTCCACGATCTTCCGCCCTCCCACGATCTTCCGTCCTCCTCTCCACGATCGCACACTCCCTGCTCTCCACGATCGCACACTCCCTCTCCACGATCGCACACTCCCTGCTCTACCTCGATCGCACACTCTCCTCTCCACGATCGCGCACTCCCTGCTCTACGATCGCACACTCCCTCTCCACGATCTTCCGTCCCTCCTCTCCACGATCGCACACTCCTCCCACGATCTTCCGTCCCTCCTCTCACGATCTTCCGTCCCTCCTCCACGATCGCACACTCCTGCCTCCACGATCGCACACTCCTCCTCCACGATCGCACACTCCCTGCTCCACGATCGCACACTCCTCCTCTCCACGATCGCACTCCCTGCTCTCCACGATCGCACACTCTCCTCTTCACGATCTTCCGTCCTCTCCACGATCGCACCCTCCTCTCCACGATCTTCCGTCCCTCCTCTCACGATCTTCCGTCCCTCCTCTCCACGATCGCACACCTCCCACGATCTTCCGTCCCTCCTCTCACGATCTTCCGTCCTCATCTCCACGATCGCGCACTCCTGTTTCCACGATCGCGCACTCCTTGTTTCCACGATCGCACACTCCCTCTCACGATCTTCCGTCCCTCCTCTCCACGATCGCACGCTCCCTCTCACGATCTTCCGTCCCTCCCACGATCTTCCGTCCCTCATCTCCACGATCGCGCACTCCTGTTTCCACGATCGCGCACTCCTGTTTCCACGATCGCACTCCCTCCTCTCACGATCTTCCGTCCCTCCTCTCCACGAACGCACGCTCCCTCCTCTCCACGATCTTCCGTCCCTCCTCTTCACGATCTTCCGTCCCTCCTCTCCACGATCGCACACTCCCTGCTCTCCACGATCGCACACTCCCTCCTCTCCACGATCGCACACTCCCTCCTCTCCACGATCTTCCGTCCCTCCTCTTCACGATCTTCCGTCCCTCCTCTCCACGATCGCGCACTCCCTGCTCTACTCGAACGCACACTCCCTCCTCTTCACGATCTTCCGTCCCTCCTCTCCACGATCGCACACTCCCTCCTCTCCACGATCTTCCGTCCCTCCTCTCCACGATCGCGCACTCCCTGCTCTCCACGATCGCACACTCCTCTCCACGATCGCACACTCCCTGCTCTACTCGAACGCACACTCCCTCCTCTCCACGATCGCACACTCCCTGCTCTACTCGAACGCACACTCCCTCCTCTTCACGATCTTCCGTCCCTCCTCTCCACGAACGCACGCTCCCTCCTCTCCACGATCTTCCGTCCCTCCTCTTCACGATCTTCCGTCCCTCCTCTCCACGATCGCACACTCCCTCCTCTTCACGATCTTCCGTCCCTCCTCTTCACGATCTTCCGTCCCTCCTCTCCTCGATCGCACACTCCCTCCTCTCCACGATCTTCCGTCCCTCATCTCCACGATCGCGCACTCCTTGTTTCCACGATCGCGCACTCCTTGTTTCCACGATCGCACACTCCCTCCTCTTCACGATCTTCCGTCCCTCCTCTCCACGAACGCACGCTCCCTCCTCTCCACGATCGCGCGTTCACTCCCATTCACACACTCAATTCTAAATATATCGATTGCTTCATCTCTCACTTCATTTCAAATCAAATTTCGCCAACGTCAAGCTGTTCCCTCGGGTTTTCTACGCTAACCGGATGAATTCCGCAGTATCTTCACTCATTTTCTTCCATTTGTTCCGACCCAACCTGAGGTAGTTGTGTGAAGGCGAAGAAGAGTGCTTGTTTCATCACTACTCCGTCCACTTCCTTCTAACTTCTTTCGTATTCTGTATTTCGCAACATTTCATCGGTAACAAAAGTATTCGAGAAGATTCGATCCGTGATCAACCCTCAATGTGATTTGTTGGATCGACTTCGTTGATTTTCACGTTTTTTGCAAAATCAAGCCAAATTCGATCCTAAAATGCACTTTTATCACTGGAAATATCCAAAATTTTCAATTTTCTTTCAATTTCAGAATCGGACAAGAAAAAGAGGAGGACGGACAGAAAGTGAGGAGGACAGGACAACTTAACATCATAACATGTATCACCTCACAAACTGTTCTCGGATGGGTTTTAGTGAAGATTGGTCAACTCGCTGAAACACAATCAAAGTTGTGCGGGTTTTAGGATCATGCGCAGGTTTTTCATGGTACTCTAACTAAACAAATACCCATCATTTTATCACAATTGACAAACAGTGGCAATTTCAACAGAAAACCAGCTGTTCATGTTGATGAACTGGACAAATCATGTTCTCTCATTCTTTCATCTTTTCCAGTCTCCTTTGAGGAATTGAATATTGTTCTGTTCATTGATTTGTTTTTGGTGGAATGGTGGAGCAACGTTACGACATCCTGTCCCTTTTGACAGTGGGATCAATGAAATACCAGACTTGTTTTCATTTCTGAATAATTCGTGTTCATTTCTGAACAATCATTTTTCAATTCCGAACAATTCCCCTTCATTTCTGAACAATCATTTTCATTTCTGAATTGTTCTTCTTCATTTCAGAACAAGTCTACCTGTATCACTGTATTTGCCAAACCTTTTCGGAGTGACATGAAAAGGCTTTTGGTCAAATGATTCTCAGTTTTCTTACAGAAAATTAATCATTCCCGCTCTTCCTGGTGTGGGACTCTTCTGGACTAACGAAGCGAAAAACTCAAAATACAACCTTTTGGCCATTTTTTCATGTGTTAATATCATATCTTTTCTACACGTGAATCAATTTTATAGTAGTGTCAATAACCCGTACATATTCAAAAATCCGTAACATGGGGCTTGAAAAATATCTATTGGTCAAACTAAGAAAAATAAAAAATGGTTCCGCGCCGAAACCCCTGTGTCGGGAGAAAACCTCAAAATACTCTGAAAGCCAGAATGGCACACATTTTTCTCAACTTTTTGCCCACTTTTCTCCACAACCAGCCATCCGTTTTGAATCAAATAAAACGCATTGTGATCGTAAAGATCTCGACAAAAGCTGCTCAAAAAATAAACCACTTTTTTTTCTAAGAATTTTTTGTCGAGAAAAATATGGGTTTTTTTCCATTTTCCCAAATATCCAGAATTTTTTCTCCAAATTGTTTTCAAAATGTTCGTTTCACCAAAAAAACGTTTTTGTGAAAAATTCCATCGAAATCGATTCACTGGTTGTTGAGATATTACCGAAACGATTTTTTTAATCGGGCAAATGGGGGTATTTTGTGGTTTTCTCCCGACACAGGGGTTTCGGCGCGGAACCAATTTTTATTTTTCTTAGTTTGACCAATCTATATTTTTCAAGCCCCATGATACGGATTTATGAAAAGTTCGGTTTATTGAAACATCTATTAATGCAGTTTTTCACTGAAACGTTTTTTTGGTGAAACAAAAGGGTGATGCTTTTTAACACCGTAAAACCGTTCGACGGCCCGAATCTTCAAACGAGATAAATGCATCTTGTCAGTGTCAAGTTTACTTTTAAGAGAATCATGTCAAATTGTGTCTCCAATGAATCATAGAGGATGGCCGATTCCTGTCTCGTTTATCAGATTGACAGAGATTTGACTTCAGAAAATTTAACATTTTTCTGGAGTCAAAATTTCTCGCCCAAATCTTTTTCCAAAAAGTCTTATAGTGGCGTCACCAATTAGTTCCATGTCAACAAGATGTTCTTTTTTCTGGAAAAAGCACTTTTTGTCAAACTTAGAAAAAAACCTTAGACTTGTCCTTCCACGCGATCCCGAGAAAACCTCAAAATACGTTTGACAGCGAAACTCCACACATTTTCACAACTTTCTTCGATCATTTTTCCACATCCAGACATCCGTTTGAGACCGAAGAAAAAGCATTATTTTCGTAAATATATCGATAAAAGACACTCAAAAAAATAACATTTTTTCCCATGCAATTTTTCAAAAAGTACTGTCAGAAAGGCGCTGAAATTCATTTACCCGCCATAAATCGAGATGTTTTCTGGGAAATGTTGCTTTGGTGAGAAAATTATCTTGACACAAATGTGGAGTTAAAGACCCATTATTGGGCTCAATAGCTTCGGACAGGAAGATGTACACATTTTTTTCAACTTTTCGACGTCATATTTGTATAACCAGCCATCCGTTTTGAACCCAATAGAGTGCACTATATTCGGAAAGATCTTGACTAAACGTGCTCGAAAAATAAACACTTCCTTTTTCTTAGACAATGTTGTCGAGTAAAGTAGGGTTTTTTGGTATTTTCCCAGAAACCCAGCATTTTTTTTTAAAATTTGTCCAAAATGTTCGAATCACCAAAAAAGGATCTGGTTAAAATTGCTTCAAAATTGGTTCACGAGGTGTTGAGATATTGCTAAAATGAATGTTTAGATGATACCAGAAGTATACCTCACGCGGTAGTCTCAGCGAGTACTTGGAATGTTTTTTCGAATTTTTTGGCGGGTTAGTCAATTGTGGCGCCTTTCTGACGGCACGATCAGCAGTTCAAGACACTGAACCCGGCTTCAAAGACAAGGGCAAGAACTTTGCTTTTTCTGGGGAAAAGCCCGCAACAGAACGGCAACAGACAATACCTCAATCATCCTGAAGAGGAATAACTTCTGCATGAGATCTTGGAAAGCATTTGCTCTGGCATCGACCCAACTTTTTCCGACATTGCTGACAGGGTTGCTCCCTTTGTATTACTTTCCATTTAGGCACACACAATCCATCTCTCACGATCTCGGTTGATACCGTATGATTGGGAGCCCCCATCTCACACATGGGCTCACAGTTGGGTAAAAGCCAGAGATGAGCTCTTCTCCATGAAACCCGAAAAACAGAAAGTAGTATAGAAGACGATTTGGGAACCAGATTGAAATAGTTGTTGAAATCCAAAGTTGAAACTCAATTCCGATTGACCATTTCTGAATCGTGAATGACAAGGAATTTAGGCTTTTTCAATGATGTCAAGATTCGAACCTCTGAAAGATTGTCGCACCGAGGAGGGAGTTCCTTAAGTCCCGAAAGACCCCTGGGGTGCTGGAAGATTGCAAAGCCTTGTAGGTGCGGCGTGCCACCCACCCCCACATCATGGCCGTTGACCATGTATTTCGTCGGTAATGTTCGAATCGAAAATGATTACGCGTAACTGAAGTGTTCAACTTCAGGGTTCGATCACATGTCAGAAAATGTTAATTCCGAAACATAGGTAAGATTTTGAGTTACAGATGTAGATGCAGGTGGACCAAGAAGTGCTTGCTGAATCTTGAAATTGTCTGTGAAAACCATAATGTACCATCTTTTCTCCATAGTTCTCCTAGTTGATGAAGAACCAGCTTGAGAATCCTCATCTAAAGGACCAAGAATCTGCTGTCTATTGCGCTTATCAAAGAAGAGATTAAGATAGACAGCGTCACCATTAGACGGAAGACGGTGAATCCTATCGTAAACAATTCGATGATCTCCTGAGTTACCACGTATAGGTGACTTGAACAAATTAGAGTTAGAATTTCCACCAGTAAGATCGGCTACTCTCCATAAACACATAAAATCGTCGGTACTACTCACAGGGAGAGCAACCCTTAATTCATGAGAAAAAGGAATTGAATTTCGAAACAATTTACAGTCTGAATAGTTCAAAGTCGAACATAAATAATTCAAAGTCGAAGTAAATAATTCAAAGTCGAAATGAAATCATTCAAAGTCGAAGTGAAATAATTCAAAGTCGAAGGACCAAATTTTTGGACCTATTTATTCAAGTGAACCTCTTAAACCACTCTTTCGTGATCACAAAAACAGAATCAATGATCATGGTACTGGCTAGTCAAGTATCGTCCGACACCATTCATCACTTTCTCGGCTATAGTTCACATTTTTGAGCTCATTTCACAGTAATTCTTCGTCTGAGCCCAGAAAAACCAACAAATCAGATCCTCCAGAAGTAGAACAAGGCTAAAAAGTTCCCATAACTAGTCACACAGATGACTCCTTCACACCTCTCAAACGTCAGTTCAATTCTTTCAACCTTTTGCGTGTCACAAGTTGTTTTTTCTCAGACTAATAATGTGACTGTTTTCATCAAAAAAGCTAAAAATCCCTTCATATGGCATGAGTGCATTGTTTTCAATCCTGACATACGTGTTCACCCGATAAAGCACATTGGTACAAAAAGTTCACAGTAGATGTAGAGTGTATAATGTGCTGATTTCGGAAGCTAAAGACAAAAAATCTGAATTTCGACGTTGAATTATTTCACTTCGACTTTGAATTATTCAGACTGTAGGTTGGTAAATTATTTTGGTGAATGAGAAATTAAACCTGAACTCATCTCATGATATAGTTAGTCGATGACGACCCACGACTTGGGATTTTTACTTAGATAGATCATAAATTAAAGGTTTTGTGAAAGTCTCGAATTATGGCGGGTTTATGAATTTTGGCGCCTTTCTGACGGCACTATAAGCGAAAAAAAGCATTATTTTTCTTCTTCCCAGATACCCACTATTTTTTATTCTCTTTTTTTCAAATTTATAGCTCCAAATAAACGATTCTACATTAAATTGGGGTCCATTTTTCGAGACTCAACACCCCTTTTTTATTTGCTTAATCAACATAATATATTACCTCATGACACCTCTGACTGGGAAAATCTCTGAAATTTCGTATCCATGTGTCAGGCTAGATCGAACCCACAATATACTTTTAACCAGCTCAATTATGATGGAGACGTTCATTCGATATCTCATCATCAATTTTGTGAGTGAATCGATCTCTTGATCTCTTCCTTGAACTCAGTGTCACAAATTGTCTTCGCATTCCGTGATCCGTGACAACTCCTCTGTTATGATCCCCAAGGGAGTGAAAGGTCTGCGATATTCACACATTCTCATCCCACTGGATGAAACGGTGTGTTTTTTCTGTCCTCTTGTTAGTTAAACTTCTCTCTTATCCGCATTCAGCATCATTTTATTCTTTGAAGATCCTCCACAGCTTCTTGCATCAGCCAGCCAAGAACAACAGTAAAACTGACTTCTTCATCAGACAAATCTTTTATCTCGTTTACGCCACTACTTGAGCCACTTCCGAGTGGTGTTCTTCATGATTCGTCCAGAAAAGCGATTGATCTCTGATATATCTTATCATATCTGTCGAACTACCCTCGGATATCTGGCGCTTGGACACTCGCCCCTTTTCTCTCCTTCCATTCCTGTATTCTTGCTGAAGGTCACCAGAAAAATCCTCTTCCAATGAAGTCGCACAGATTCATCGTGGACTCGACGAGGTTTTCCCTTTTCAACACGAAGGATGATCACAATCATTTGTCCCAAGACACAAAGACTCACTGAGTCGTCAAAGAAGGCGAACACCTTGACATGTCACGTCTGTGAACCAACTCTCTCCAGATTCGATTTTCCATCAACTGGATCAATCAGTCTCTCCAAATATCGTTAAACCATCATCAATTCGTTGTATGTTCGTGTTTCTTTTCCCTATATTGTTAATCGTCCATCATTCAGGTACCACCAAAAACTGCCGACATGTGCTCGCCTTTTATTTCCTCATGTGTGTCTTCAAAATGATCTGTCTGTTGATCTCTAGACACTCATTCTCCTTCATTACTATTTCCATCGTGATAACCCAATCTACAATGTACAATCACACAGAATCCAGAATCTTCATACAGGAATCGCTCCTCAAAATTAAGAGATTCGTTGCCTGCCAAACGTATCGAGATTAGGTAATATCTTCGTGTTTTTACCTGACCACATTCTGGAAATTGTCCAACGCAACCTAGACGATCACAGATATCGACACCAGACTCAAATTTGGCGCGATGCAGAAAAATGACAGTTTTAGATGATGTGATCGCAATTTCGAAAATTCTTTAGCGAAAAATGTCGGTGATAACCCCAGCGAGCTCGATTCTGTCACACCCTGGTGCATAGACCTCACAGATCATCTCTGCCTCATCTGGACTCATCTCCCTCTCCAAACGCTCCCTATCAAGCACAACATCGAACTTCATGATCACTAGTGGTTCGATCGGTCTCACTGCCATCCAATTCCCCTCGTTTACCTTCTCGAACTCTGAAACATCCTTTAGATGTCGTGAACAAGAAGATGGAATGTGGCATCTGTGCATTCTCTTGCTACTCGACTGATGGAGCCAGCCGTATTCTTCACACGTCATCGTTTGGAAGTATCACTCAAGACACAATTGTGCAGACTGATACCAAATGTGAGATCTGAAAAGATGGAACGAAGCAAACAACAACAAAGAAACTAACGCTAGTATCAACCCTCTTCTCAATCGCTGACACTTCGAGGTTCACATCGCGCCCAGCGAATGGAAAAGGAACGTGATTGTATCTCTCTCGATGAAGACTGGATCGCTCCTGAATCTGAAAACAGAGAGTGATAACTTCAACTTGGCAAATTGGATATTCGACTAACAAAGTGACGTTCGTGTCGTACTCGTCTTTAAAGGACGGAGGAGCCATCTTCGTCGATTTGGTCAGCTCGACTCTTCCTCCGTCCATCTCACTCACGTCGATGACTTTTGGAGATGTCACGGCTGGAACAGGGTGTTCAGCACAGAAAGGACAAGCTGTGTATTGTGGGGTTGCTTCTGGAAAGGAGACTGCTTCTCTCATGACTATTCGAGATTCCTTCCTTCATCCATCGCCAAGCACACCTCCTGCCTTCTCTTCCACAGAACGCTCTCTGTTTGAGTTTGAAGTTGGATCGCTTGTCGGGTCAATCCTCTATACCTTCCATCACAAGACCACCCAACTGAGTCTGCGTGCTGATGTTGCACACGATTCTCTTCTATGCGGGAACACGCTCCTTCCCTGTCTGTCACTGAAACAGAGATACTCCAACATTCCTGTCCTGTCAGATACTCATTCTCTGATGCTCGACACACTTCTCACTCTGAACGAGAAGCTGTCAACGAAAGACAAGACTATGAACGTCGCCGATTCTGTCACAAACAACCTGGAATTATTGGCTAACGCTTAACTCCCAACGTCTCTGATCAATTCAGTCTTTGTTTTGTCATCAACTGGGAAGCTGCACTGCCACTTCCTGAATTATGCCCCCAACGACAATGAAGTGATCTCTCTTGAGAGCGTGAATAGCAGAAAGCTGTAGAAGAATACTTGTTTCTTTGAGAACAACTCCGGCTCACAATCGAACGATCTCTTCGCTTCATCCTACCCTTGGACAACATGAATGTTCATCGCCATCTGCCCCTTGCCCTTCGATCGTTCGCAGCTTGGAGATATGTATTCAGACAGAAAAGGACAACACAACGCCAGCTCTGCAAAAGACCGAAATGCAGACAGACGTGAAAGAGTCTACAACACTCGTTGTTGGAATGAAAAGAAAGGAAGGAACAACAAGAAGGAATAACACGAAGGAAGGAACAACAAGAAGGAACAACAAGAAGGAAGGAACATCCAGAGGGAAGGAACAACAATAAGGAAGGAACAACAAGAAGGAACAACACGAAGGAAGGAACAACAAGAAGGAACAACACGAAGGAAGGCACATCCAGAGGGAAGGAACAACACGAAGGAAGGAACAACAAGAAGGAACAACAAGAAGGAAGGAACAACACGAAGGAAGGAACCACAAGAAGGAACAACAAGAAGGAAGGAACAACACGAAGGAAGGAACAACAAGAAGGAACAACAAGAAGGAACAACACGAAGGAAGGAGCCACAAGAAGGAACAACAGGAAGGAAGGAACAACAAGAAGGAACAACAAGAAGGCACATCCAGAGGAAGGAACAACAATAAGGAAGGAACAACAAGAAGGAACAACACGAAGGAAGGAACAACAAGAAGGAACAACAGGAAGGAACCACAAGAAGGAACAACAAGAAGGAACAACAGGAAGGAAGGAACAACAAGAAGGAACAACAAGAAGGAACAACACGAAGGAAGGAACAACAATAAGGAAGGAACAACAAGAAGGAACAACACGAAGGAAGGAACAACAAGAAGGAACAACACGAAGGAAGGAACAACAAGAAGGAACAACACGAAGGAAGGCACATCCAGAGGGAAGGAACAACACGAAGGAAGGAACAACAAGAAGGAACAACAAGAAGGAAGGAACAACACGAAGGAAGGAACCACAAGAAGGAACAACAAGAAGGAAGGAACAACACGAAGGAAGGAACAACAAGAAGGAACAACAAGAAGGAACAACACGAAGGAAGGAGCCACAAGAAGGAACAACAGGAAGGAAGGAACAACAAGAAGGAACAACAAGAAGGCACATCCAGAGGGAAGGAACAACAATAAGGAAGGAACAACAAGAAGGAACAACACGAAGGAAGGAACAACAAGAAGGAACAACAGGAAGGAAGGAACCACAAGAAGGAACAACAAGAAGGAACAACAGGAAGGAAGGAACAACAAGAAGGAACAACAAGAAGGAACAACACGAAGGAAGGAACAACAATAAGGAAGGAACAACAAGAAGGAACAACACGAAGGAAGGAACAACAAGAAGGAACAACAGGAAGGAAGGAACAACAAGAAGGAACAACAAGAAGGAACAACACGAAGGAAGGAACCACAAGAAGGAACAACAAGAAGGCACATCCAGAGGGAAGGAACAACACGAAGGAAGGAACCACAAGAAGGAACAACAAGAAGGCACATCCAGAGGGAAGGAACAACACGAAGGAAGGAACAACAAGAAGGAACAACAAGAAGGAACAACACGAAGGAAGGAACAACAAGAAGGAACAACACGAAGGAAGGAACAACAAGAAGGAACAACAGGAAGGAAGGAACAACAAGAAGGAACAACAAGAAGGAACAACAAGAAGGAAGGAACAACACGAAGGAAGGAACAACAATAAGGAAGGAACAACAAGAAGGAACAACACGAAGGAAGGAACAACAAGAAGGAACAACAGGAAGGAAGGAACCACAAGAAGGAACAACAGGAAGGAAGGAACCACAAGAAGGAACAACAAGAAGGAACAACAGGAAGGAAGGAACAACAAGAAGGAACAACACGAAGGAAGGAACCACAAGAAGGAACAACAGGAAGGAAGGAACAACAAGAAGGAACAACAAGAAGGAACAACAGGAAGGAACAACAAGAAGGAAGGAACCACAAGAAGGAACAACAAGAAGGAAGGAACAACACGAAGGAACAACAAGAAGGCACAACAAGAAGGAACAACAAGAAGGAACAACAGGAAGGAAGGAACAACAAGAAGGAACAACAAGAAGGCACATCCAGAGGGAAGGAACAACACGAAGGAAGGAACAACAAGAAGGAACGAACAACGCGACGGACGAAACAAAACGAATCAAGATTCATCACTTGTACACCATGCCGAACTCATTTTTATTTGACTACTTGATATTTTCTCATGTTTCTTGACTGTTTATGTCTTAATTGTGAATGTACATTGTAGTCGGCCAATATTCCGGTGAACGGTCTTGATCCGCCCATATCACAAAAAGATGAAAGCCAAAGACAAGAACCATTGAAAAACTAAACTTTTCCCGCCTCTCACTGTTTGATTAATGTGGAATAATCAGAAATGGATGAAAAAAAGGGGGTGTTGAGTCTCGAAAAAAAACGCCCAATTGTATCAAAAGCTGCTCAAAAAATAAACCGATTTTTTTGCTAAGTATTTTTAGTCGAGAAAAATCTGGGTTATTTTCCATTTTCCCCAATATCCAGAATTTTTTCTCGAAATTGTTTTCAAAATGTTCGTTTCACCGAAAAAACGTTTTTGTGACAATTTTCATCGAAATCGAGTCACTGGTTGAGATATTCCCGAAACGCTGTTTTTATCAGGCAAAAGGGGGGATTTTGTGGTTTTCTCCCGACACAGGGGTTTCGGCGCGGAACCAATTTACTTATTCTGTTTGACAGATATATATTTGTCAAGCCCCATGTTACGGGTTGATAAAAAGATTTGGTTTTGAGAATTCGAAGCCAAGGAAATAGTGAAGATCACCCCATTGACATTTCGACATCATCATTTCGGTCTTGTTCCAACTAATATTTGTGGACAACTATTAAAAACTGTGGAATGTTGGAAAAAAAGAAAAGAAAAAACGCCTTACTGTCTGTCTCCGTCCTCGGGTCTCGAGGGCCTCCTTCATCAGAGAATTGCCTTTTCCGTTCCGAATATGAATTATCCAAGGTACACCTCGAGAAGACGCCGAACCATTGACACTGGTTGATCCTGAAGTCGCTCTGCAACTTGTGGAGGGCGAACATTGTTCAAATGCGCGATAATCCTTTTTCGATGCATTTTTACCTATCACATCTCCAAAATTCATCATTCTTTTGTGCTCTTCAACCATTCACAACCATTCGGCTTTATTCTGGATCAGCTACGAACAAAAGACTTTTTATTCTGTTTACATATCCTGGGTAGTAGTATAGATAACGAATATCGATACCTACCTAGATTGCAATTAGTCCGGGAATTATAATACTGGGAACTGAATAGTGATTCTCAATTCCGATTGAACAGAGTATTATTTTTAAAGTACAATCAGCTATGATTCCGAAATGCCGGATAATACTTGTTTTCTTGCATTTTGGTGGATACCTTTTTTGGGTTCAAATTCAATTATTTAGTCAAAAAAGTGACCCCATTTAGCAAACTTAAATCTAAAGGGTTTTTTTCATTCATTGACAAAACAAACGTTAATTTTTTTATTATCTGATTTTTTTATTTTGTATTAAATGACGAATCAGCTTACACCAAACAAACTTAACGAGACCCTAAAGAATGAAAAATTAATACTAATCACCGAACCAGTTCTGAATCGTTCTGGAACCTCATATTTGGCACATGGTACTTTCGATTACGCAAGTGAAGATAAACCTGATGAGATTTATCGAGTTTACATTCCTGCTTTCATTAAAGGAGCAAGACCACATCTGAATCCAAACATGTATCACAGATTCGATAACTGTTGCAATAAAGAAAAATTCATTGAGTCACTACACAGTGAGAATTGTGAACTCGTTGGTGAATACAAAACATCAGAGTCAGTAGTGAAATATCTTCATGAAGGAGTTGAATGGAGAATCAAACCATCACAATGGATGAAAGGAGTCAGAACACATAAGATGAAGCGTAAGCATTACACTCAATCGTTTGTTGAAAACGAACTGAGAAAGCATAATTGTGAACTCATTGATGAGTACAAGAAAGTACACATTCCTTTTCACTATCGAGTGATTGGTGATGATAAAGTATACAAAGCGAGACTTGATGAATGGTTTAGAGCAAAGAGAAAACCTCACTTGAGAGGAAAGACAGAGAAGAACCCCATCGACGAATCTCCGAATCAATAATGACGAATAGATTATTTTTCTACTCTTTGATTATTCCGGACTAAATGGTGACCCAGGTGGACTAGGTGCCCCAGGTCAAAATTTGATTTTCATTTTTGAAAAGTCCACCACTTGATGAAGTAACTCCATAGAGAATAAAAAAATTGAATTTTTAAAAATTGACCTTTATTTTTGTGACCACCCAAAATTGTACCAACAAGGTCAATATCGATACGGCAAGTTCATTCATCATGTTTCTAGAGTGATCTGACAACATTATATGTACTTATGGGAATTTTCAAAATTAAGGCCGATTTATTTTTTTTCGGATTTTTTATTTCGCATATGAAGAGTAGGTCCAAAATGTTCAAGTGTGAGACCTCGACGTAATTTCCCTTGATGCTCAGGCAAAATGGTGCCCTTGTGATTAATGCGTAGAACTACTTGGAGGTTGTGTTGGAGACGGTGGATTTTATAAATCCGCTCCGGGGTTCATGTTGGCATCACTTAGATGTGACCGTCAATCATGCCCACCCAATGCTTATTCCTTCAAGGACTTCGCCAGTGTTAGTCATTAAGTAGGATCACGATAGAATGATCCCCAAAGGAGTATCGGGTTGTCTTATGGAAACTCTCACGAACGTACAATGGAACTAACCTTCACCTATTTTTGTCCTCACCAATGTCAACATAAGTAAAGTCACAATTATGTCTTCAGAAAAAAACTTGGGAAATCAAAATTTGTACAGTTTTGGAGCTCATCAAGAATAATCACTTAACTTTTTTTATTTTTGGATTTTTTAATTCGACTAAAATGGAATCTCCTCTAAAAGTTGTACTAAATTACATCACAAAAATTAAACAACTATTTCCGAACACCACGTTTGACTTCAAGGATAAACATGGATATGATCGATACTATAATCCCGAGAGTAAAAACTACAAACATCAAAGATCATATCTCCTGTCAATGCTCAAGAATCCAGAAGTTCACTTCGAAGGACCAACAAAGCATATTGGTGATTGTGATATCGAGAGTTACATACAACAAATTGAACAACAAAGAGAACAACAAGCGATTCACAAACAGAATGAACAGAACAACAATGCAATGATGAATGAAGAGGATCACAATATCATCATCATCGATATGAAAGCTCATCCAAGAATTAACGAAACTGAACTGATGAAGCAAGTGTTCAAGATCACAAGGAAACTAAAGTCAATTGAAGAGAAGCTTATGGATCATTGGATGAAGAATCTGTTGATCATTCAAAAGAAAAATAAACGAATGGAATCAAAGGATGTGAAGTCATTCAATGGTTTTACCGAATGTATTCTGCTCGCGGAACCACGAAACAAAAATGTATTCAATTCATGTTTACAGAGCGCACGAAGAAAGTTCAAAAAGAATGAGATCGAAAAAGAAACTACCAATGGAAAACCATATCAGTTGTACTTCCACAATCATCTGAAGAACGTTGAGGAAAGTACCACATTCATAAAGTCAGTGTATGAAAAAGAGAAGGATCATCCATTCAAGATTAGTCTTGACTTTGGAAAGATCGTCGAGAGAAAAGATGGTAATGAGACAACATACAACGACTTCAGACCAGAATTGGAGAACACATCAAAGAGTTTCCCAACAGTCATTCGCAATGAGGCAGACGTCGCTGAGTATTCTAAGTATGCGATCAATCTGATCAAAGAATCACATGAGAGAACACTCATGGATACCAAGTCAATGTTTATTGCGTTTCATTCTCTTTTAGTTGCTGTCTATCGATTTCCTGTTGCAGGAAAAGCAAATGCTTTACTCACCATCCACATGAATACACACAATATCAAATACGTTGATTCTCCATACAATATTTGTTTCTTTCAAGCTGTATCCCACAAAACACTTCCAGATACTCCAGAGAGGAAAATTCCGCAGAATACTAGAAATGCTGAAGCACACCGTCTGTTTGCATTATGCAAGAACCTCACCCACCTCACATCACATCAATTGACACCATTTCTACAACAATATCCTGGATTTGATATTGCATCTGACATGGAAGAAACAATGAAGATCCTAAACATCACAGTTCA
Organism: Blattamonas nauphoetae; assembly: GCA_033064195.1. Lineage (NCBI taxonomy): Eukaryota > Preaxostyla > Oxymonadida > Blattamonas > Blattamonas nauphoetae. The sequence goes on along the minus strand of JARBJD010000596.1, from coordinate 14,124 downwards.
CATTTATGAATACGATGAGGATAATAAAAAGTACTTCCTGAGTCAATCTTATGTCAACGAAAACGATGATGCTCTGGTTGTACCTATTCTCATTGTTCCACTAACTGCCACTATGGTTCATGTGATGTTCATAGCTGATCCTGAAAAACTAACGGGATTTAAACTCTGTCCATATTGTCAATCGAGAGGATTCCAAGTGAAGGATACAAACTTCAAGAGATACTACGAGAAGCATATTGCTGAGTGTAAAGAACTAGATGGAAAACACATGAAGAAGATCCAACTTGATCGTACACCAAGACCTTATGTTCCACACATCCTCAACAATAGAACGTATGAATTTCTGATGGCACACAAAAGACAAGACGAATTCAAACCAACACAATACTACATCACTAACGATTTCGAAACAATTGAAGATCTCATCCTTGACAACTTATTCTCTGATGACAATACTCAACTGATCTCACACTTGAAGCCTCTCTCAGTTGCATCAGCAATCAAAACAAAATCAGGAGTGAAGTCAATCTACTTTGATCTTCGAAATGGAAAGGATTTTGTGAAACAATGGATCAGAGAACTCTTCACATATGCAGAGACAGTACGAGATGACAATCTGTATGAAGACCCAGAAATACCCTCACAAAATGAAGTCAGTGTTATTGGATTCAACAGTTCCAGATTCGACATCAATCTCATCTTCCGTGATCTCGTTGATCAGGATTGGAAAGTCGTGAGCTTTCTTGGATCTACAACAAAGTACAAACAAGTATTGATCAGACACGAGAAAACACAACAAGTGCTCCGTTTTATTGATATGATGTCTTACACAGGACCAATGACTTTGGATAATGCAGTCAAAGCCTTCGGAGGAAACACTACACTTCAGAAATCATTCTTTGCTTACGAATCATTTGATTCATCAGACTACGATGCAGTGCTGAGCAAACCAGAACCATTCTCCAAGTATGAATTCTATTCCAGTCTCAACAACAGTGAAATGTCCGACAGTGATTATCAATTGTATCTTGATGATTGGAACAAGCAAGGATTCACGAACCGTTGGGAATACCTCAAATTCTACAACATAAGAGACGTCGAATGCATGATTGCACCATTAGACACGTTAATCAATTTGAACTTCCAGTACAAAGTGGACATGTTGCACAATCTCTCATTGTCAGCAAATGCATCTGCAATCAAGTATGCTTGTGCCTATAAGGACTTTGATATAGATGAGGATTATAATGAATGTGACCAGTCTGGACCAATCAAAATCACCAAACAATACTGGAAACACAAAGTTGAAGGATATAGGTATCAAGACATGAAAGCTCATCGTAGTACAGACAAAAACGTTACAGAAGCTGACTATGAATGGTTTGAACAAAAGTGCAAGAGAGTTTGCTACATCTGCAAGAGTCACTTCTCTCAAGCAGTAAGACCAACGTTGGATAGAATCGACAATTCGAAAGGACACTCAAAAGAGAACGTGAAGATCTGCTGTGACTACTGCAACACGTATAAGTCAGACAAAGATGAACATCTCACTCGATTGAGAATTCAACTCAAGAAGTATTGCATCTTGAAATCATTTCCAATGACTCTGACACATGAGCAAACATATCACAAACTGAGAGCAGCAGTGACTGGTGGATTATCGAATGTTCAACATCGACAGAATATCAAAGACGTGACTCCAATCAATCACTTCACTTATGAAGATGGAAAAGTCAAATCAGTAGATACAGAACACATTATGACTCATGTCTGTGGTGTTGACTTTAATTCGCTTTATCCAAGTGCTTTCTCCTCAATCAAGAACAAGAACAATCCGTACACAAAGCACAGAATGTATATGCCAGGAAGATGTTTGTACACAGCAACAGGAGATAAAGAATGTCGCAAGATTATCGAAGACAAAAATCAGAAGACACTATTTGTTGCAGAACTGAAGGGACATATTGATGAGAAACACATTAACGATTTCATCAACTTCCCACCAATCTTCAGAAACATTATGGTCAACACCTCTGAAGAGAACATTGGAGAAAAAACCTATTCATTAATGAAGAAACATGGATTGAAGACTGATGACAAACAACGGAAGCTGACTCAACTCTTGAGCACACACGATCAGTATATGTTCTTCTCAACGTACTATCTGTGGTTCCTCATTGATTATTGCCACTTCATTGTGGACGAAGTCCGGAGCGTGATGGTGTTCTCGAGACATGCTGGATTCGAACCATTTGTGACATCGTTCATGAATGATAGAATAGAAGCAATGAAGGTCGGAAACAAAGGAAAAGAACAATTCTGTAAGACCAACCTCAATGGAAGTTACGGATATGATGGAATGAACACTGAGAAATACAACTCAATCACAATCTGCAATGAGAAGAGAACATACTTGAAGCAAATGATGAAAGGATTTGTAGCAACAAGAGAGATCAATGAGGACAACTACATCGTGATTGAAGACAGAGAGAAAGCATCGTGCAAGACATGTCTGCAAGAAGCAGTATTCACACTCGACAATGCCAAGTTCTGGTATCTGAGTTTCATCTACAATTTCATGTACAAGTGTCTAGACATGAACAAGATTCACTTCTGTGAGGGAGATACTGACAGTGCATATTGGGCAATTAGTGGAGATCCGAGTGCTGGAATTCATCAACAATTTGAACACGTGATTGCTGACATGGAATTTTATGATGCTCACAAATATGAATGGTTTCCCAATCCTGAAAAAGGTGTCGACGATGAGAAGAAACTGTTGGGATTAGCAATTGAGAAGGAAGGTGAGCAGATGATCTGTCTTGCACCCAAGTGTTACTCTCTCGATGAGAAATGCAAAATCAAAGGAGTGTCTCTGAAGAAAACAAGCATCACAAGTGACGACTATGTGAAGTGTCTTAATGGAGAGAAAACTGTGACAACAACACTGAACTTCCAAACAAGAAGAATCATAAGCGAAGACAACACGAATGGATTTGAGATAGCGAAAATACAACAACAGAAACTCAGTCTCAGTGGAATTCATCTTAAGGCAATCGTACTTGACAATGAGTCCTGTCCTCCTTTCATTTATGGACTGAAAGCAACTGATTATCAAATAGAATAATATCAAACTTTATTTTTGTATAAATGAACACTCGACAATTGAATCAACAGCAGATCGATACACTCGTGAATAGATTACTTCAGAGTACACGACACTATCCTACCAAAATTTATGAAATCAAATGGAGTTCAACAAACATTTTGCCAGTCTATATTGTCAATGATTCACATGGAGAATTTAACGCAAATGATAACACATATTTTAATGATTGGTTGAATGGTGAATTACCTCCTGATCTCTCAACTTATTCAGGACGAAAAGTAGTTCAACAATTTGTAAAGCAATTCCTAGGAAAAACAACAAGTGACTCCAGAGCTGAACAAGCATACAAAGCGTATCAAAAATATTATTACGAAGCACAAGATATTCACTTTGGACAATCATTCATTCCAGCGACTGTACCGATGGAAACACCAATGCAACCATCAACTCTCCCCCTGGGAGGGCTCGAAGCCTTTAGCAAAACAAGTTCAACGCTTTCGTCATCAATCAGAGTTGGAAAGAAGAGACAGTTAAAACAAAGTCATTCACATCATGAATTTCCAGCAAGGGAGAGACGATACAATGAAGATCTATTTCTGACTATATCACAAGTGCCAGACATTATTTCTAGAAATCCTTCAGAGGTTGTCCGTACTGAACCAACCACAAGGCAAGTACTAGAACTGTTGGAACAAATGAAAGGACTATTCGACTATCAACAAAAAGACAATTCAGAAGATGAACAAATCAAAGCAGAGAACTCAATAATGGATAATCAACAACGTATGGAACAATTCATCACTAATAAGATTGTAGAGACAAAGAAGATGAACAGAGATATGTTTGTTCTGTCACACATTAGCAGAAGTATTGGAAGTGACGAAACTGATTTCATTCTTGCTCATCCCAAACAAATCCCATTTGGCGGAAGATCATTTCAAGATTGGTACGAGGAATATGTTCATAGATGGAGTCTCGCCAATTCAAAACAAACAACATTGAGAGGAAAGAAACGTGAAGCAATCACTAATGGAACACATAAGATTCCTACTCCGATAGAGAAAATCCAATATCCATTTCGATCAAAGATGCAATTCATGTCCAAAGACATCACTGGAGATCCACACCAGACGTCAGACAGAAGAGTACCACAGAAGTGTGACAGACCTTACTTTTCTCCCAAGTTTGGATCATGGGAAATTGATCTTGTATTCATCCAATCACCAACTTCGAAAACAGTACTTCAGATATACCTCTTCGCAATTAACATAAACACTAAATACTTGGTAGTCATTCCAGTTCTGGATAAATCATGGAGTAAAGTCAAGACTGCAATCAATGACCTGATTAATCATCGTGGCGTACAGGTGAATAACATACGTGGTGATGGAGAAGCAGCTTGGACTAGTATTGAAGCATCAACGTATTTCAAGCAACAGAAAGTCAGTACATATTTCACAAGCTCACCATTCACTAATCACAACAGAATTGTCGATCGAGTGATAAGAACAATCAGAGATGGATTCCAAGATAATGCAACACAAATGGCAAATCACTCACTGATGAATCAGATGGTTGAATACTACAACATGACTCCACATCGAGCGTACTGGAACAAGTTCACTCCACAACAAGCACAAAACAATAGAGAGATTGAAGTATTGTACATCTCCAGTTGTGAAGAACAATTGAAAGCCATCCAAAAACAGCAGACAACACAGATGTTATGGCGATACAACCCAGGAAACATTCTGTTAATTCATCTTGACTTGAACAAGACAGTTGCCAAGTTTCAGAAGAAGCGTAGACAATTTCAATTTGTTGGACAATTCATTGAGTACAAACACGGTAATGTTGTAGCTACACTATTGAATGGACTAACATGTTTATCAAAGGTAGTAAATGTTCCAATCCAACACACAAAGTATCATGCAGACTCAATTGACGACTTAACTCCAGAGTTCATTACTGAATTTAATTTGGTGTAAGTATAATAATGTTTCAAATATTTTTATTACATATAAAATGACACGAAACGATTTAGAACATTTTGGAAAACCACTAAAGATTTTAGAACCATTTGATCCTGAACAGAAATGTTTTGAAACCATCTATGACTTTCAGAGATTTTTGGAAAAGAACAGAAAAGAACTAAACGAATACACCACTCAGAAACTCAATAGGATGATACACATTGATGGATATCGTCTAACAAAAATAAGAGGTGAGATTGCGTTGAGGAAGGTTAGTAGTGATAGTACGTACGGATCTAATTCATTATCGATTGATCAAAGATTATCTGACATTGAGGAATCTATACGAACATTGACAGATACTCTCAGCATGAGGCTTCGAAGTCTAGACGAGACAATTGGGAATCTTCTACAAGAGCTCTCTGACCCTTCTGATTAACCCATCTTTGTTGATCTCATTCAGTGCTACTCCATCTGTATTGTATCGAAGAATGATTGCTTCACACTTTTGTTTCCGTTGATAGATATTCCAGAATTGTAGAATATCAATAGGTGAGTTCAATTGATGATAGACTCGACTGATTCGTTCTCTATTGAAACCTCCAAAGATCCACATTGAATCGATGTTTGACTTCATATCTGCTGACAAACTGAAGAGCTCATGCAACGTCAGAAAGAAAGTGAATTTTGGTTGTCGATTCTCCAGTAGTAGGTCCATTATTGTCATTCTATTTTTGGATGTTCTCCGTTCACCAAGGATTCTACGACAGTCATCCAAGAGGATAATCGTTTGGAGATTCTTCACTGAGAAGTCATCAATGTAAAGTGACTCAAACAGTTCATCTCGGCATTCATCTGTTATCTTGTTTTGCCACTGATTGTCAATGATCTCTTCATACGCAGCTTTAGACTGAGACAATTCCAAGAGAAATGGAAGTGCATCGTCGTATTTAACGTTGACATAAGGAACGTTCAGTATTGGTTTGAATTTATCGAAGGTTGGATCAATGTTCTTATCAGTAACGAATACAAAGAGATGAAACAGTTCATTCCTAACTTGAACATTCTGAAGCTTTGCGACTTCGCGTAGAGCATTAAATGTTTTCCCACTTCCTCTGTTTCCATCAAGGACATTAACACTGTTGCGATTGAAATTGAGGTCTGGATGAATCTGAGATTGCACTTCATGAGAAACATTCATACTAGATGCTTCACTCAATTTTGCATTCACATAGGCTGTTAGAGACATATTTGATTTGTTCATTTCTGATTTAACTCTAATTAAAAATTACTTTTGGATTTTTTATTTTGTATGAAATACACATGACTGAAAAGATAGTGTACCAACAAACAGCAACGTTAAGACAACCAAAAAGATTCGGAGTGGATACTCAAGCAGCATTGAAAAAAATCTTTGCAGAAGATGACATTAGAACCACTATCAATCGTGCGTTAATTAGTGTTCCATCAGCGTTAGAATACATTGAAAGAAATGAACTCAATTGGGAAGTTATAGTGGAACAATATGGTAAAGTTCCAGATGTTATGGTCTATGACAAAGAAACTAAAGATCTCGTCGCAGTTAATGGTTTCATGCTAGCGCCATACACAAATAGACCAGTCAAAGAGACTTACTACTCAATGAATCCAACACCAGAAATGCGAAGACAAAACAAATACAAAACATTCTATCAAGAGAATGGAAGGAGAATCAAAGCTGTGCATCGGAATTTTGTCAAACATGGTCAATATGAACTACCATCAAACTACAAAGAAATTAGCTATGAAGAAGCAAAGAAGAAACGCTTGAATCAACCATTTGCGATTATGAAGAAACTTGCTGGTGAATGGATGAACAATGTATTAAAGAGATATCGTGCCAACAAAACAAATCCAGTTGATCTTAGCAAAGGTGTGATTGACAATATTGTGTTCAATTCGATTCAATCCAAGGTTGGTTCAATGTTGTGGGATCAATGGCTTACAGATTATGTTCAAGGTTACGATGGTACTTCAGACGAATGGAAGAAAATCAAACAAAGAAAAGACTTTAAAGAACGGGTTTATCCACGATTTTATCAATTGATCGAGAGTGATAAAACATATTTGGAACAATTCTTCAATACATATTCATCACAGATATCTACAATTGCGAATGACATTCAACGTCAAGCCTACAGAACAAGAGATCTCACCACATACCAATCTCAAATGCCAAACTATACTAGATTTGCTCAATTGCAGAAACAAATGGGAGAAGTTGAAAGTGAAAATGAAAGTGGAGATTAAAAACATAAATGGGCGTTTTTTTTCGAGACTCAACACCCCCTTTTTTTGGCGAATTCCAAATTATTCCACATTTATCAAGACGTGAGAAGTGGGAAAATGTTAGTTTTCCAATGGTTCATGTGTTGTTATCACATCATTTAATCTTTTGGGTGGATCGGAACTTTTCTGAAAATGTTCACTTAGGACCGTTTATATCAACGAACTGGACATAAACTATCATAAAAAAAGTTGGGGTCAAATGCAACAGGTTAAATTGAGTTTGACACAACGAGCGAGGAGTGATCAGTGATGGAGACTGTCCATCTGCAGCAGATGGTCCAGTCCGGATGTAATCAGCTTTCCTTTCATGTTCACCCATCTGATCTTGTTCGTCCATCCTTTGTGTTCGTCTGTCCGCTCTTGTTTGCCTTTCTGTGTCTGTCGTTTCAGCAGACTTTTGCATTTGTTCATTTGCTGCTGACTCGACTTCAGAGACCTGTGGCGAGATTTCTGTTGTTGGCGCTTTTCATGACACATCACCACAACACCATCATGACCACTCGACGAACAGCACACCATTTTCAACTGCGGGTGTCACACAAAGCTGGATCAGACAGCACGACGCATTCATTGACGGAATCGTGTTCCCTGTCCTCCCTTCATCCAAGTATCGTCCAACAGGCGAGTCCAATCGTCCTTTTTGAAGATCTTCAAAGTGAACGGTGCATGGAATCGATTCACGATTGTCAAAAGATGTCGAAGCATCACATACTGTGTCGCGCATCAAGAGAATGCTCGCGAGAGTGATGGCGGAAACAGAACGTGTGACGAAGCAGATTGTGCCGCTCGTCTTCGAAACGTAGATGAGCGAAAGCACCCCACACTCCACCAACAATCCGTCCAAGAGAACAAAAACTGTGGAAGTGGAGATGCAACAGAAGAGAATCTGGGAAAGTCAACGAAGAGGCGAGATCAAGCAAGGAGTCGAAGTGAAGATTGTGCTTCTGTCGAGACATCGAGTTCGTAGCGTGTTGTGGTGATGTTTGCGACGGTGAGAAAGTCAACGTGGAGAGACTGTGGGTTCGCTGAGGTGGATTTGGAGGATGACGCTATCGGAGAAGACATTCTCGTTGTCGGCGATGGCGACGGAGGAGAGGGAGACGACACCGACGGAACAGGCGAGGAGTCTTCCCTTCGGATGGATGATAAAGTTGGACGGTGTCAGACTCAAATTCAGATCGACAATGATGAAGTGTTTTAGAGTTACGAGTGTGTGTTGTTCGTCATATCCAATGGTCGAGAGCGATTGGTCAAGTTGCAGTGTGACTGGCGTTCCTGTTCCCTCGTTTGAGTCGGCAGAATTTGTCAGAAGTGACAGAGACGAGAAGTCATCTTCAGATGACAACACTCCCCTTCCCCTCACCACTCCTTCCATCCTGTGGTCGTCTGCTTTCGTGCCCACTTTCCGCTTCGTCCTCCACTGAGCAGTATTTGAACGTCGATTTCTCAAGTTCAACGTGTTCATACCCAAACAAAGCAAAAGCACCTCCAAAGGCACCAAAGTCTTTGCATGAAGTGAACGAGCTGCTTCTGACGACACAGCATTGCGTGAAGGGCAAGATTGGGCGAGTCGGATTGGTGGTTGTCGTCAGTGGTGGAGACCATGTTTCAGCGTTGGAAACAGTTGATGATCAGACGAAGATTATTTCTTCAATCACGCGGTTGAGATGGGCTGAACGACAAGATGAGGGAGTTGATGGGTTGATGTTGTGTGCGAGAGAGAGAACGAGTGCTGTTAGAATTTGTTGTCTTGCGGCGAGTTGGGATAGTCGTCAGCGTGCTGTTGTTCCCTCCATTTCTATCTCTCCTTCATTTCGATCTCACATCTGGGTTCGTATTCATTGCGATCTGTGTTGATTTGCATTCGGAAGACATCGCCAGTGAAGTATGAGATAGTGAAGGGATGCGATCTCGCCTTCTTCTTCCATCGTCTTCACCGTATCCCCATCAAATGATTCGGCAGACTCCATCTTATACACCAAACGAGTCGAGAGCGTGTAGAACGATGTGCTTTGCATGAAATCGATGAGTGACGGGAGAGTCTGCCACCACCACATCTCTCTTGGAGCATCAGAGGCATCTGATCAACGTCATGATATGTCCAAATGACTTTCCTCGAATGTCATCGTTGCGAGTGTGACATCGTTCAAGATGGGAGTGTTTGTCTGCTCCATCCTTTCTCTCTTCATCTTGCGTGTGTCTTCGCTTCCCTCGCTATTCGAGTCCTTCGTCTGAACAGTGTGTGACTGATCAAGAAAATCGCCTCTTCTTACAAACAAGCACGCACTCCTCATTCAGTACAGTCCACCACATCCCACCACATGCCCGAGACTTCCTCGTTCCGCTGCATGTCCATCCCAGCTAGGTGTGCTGTTTGGAGGATCGGCACTCAGCGACCTGTCCGCGACAGGCATCACTCGAAGTGCTTCGGAGTCGGCAGATCGGATGAAGAAGTTGAGGGGAATGGGTGACTCGAAGTGCTTCGGAGTCGGCAGATCAGAGGAAGAAGTTGAGGGGAATGGGTGATTTCGCGAAGAGTGGTGTCGAGTTGCCGGTTGGTCCACCCATCCACGAAAATGCCCGAACCCTGTCGATCGAGCGAGTGTCAGTCGAACACTCCGAAAAGCGGGCTGTGTCGGCTGATGTTTGTTGTTGTGGAGAAGTGAACGGAGTGTTTGAAGGTGAAATGAGCGAATACTCGAACCATTCCATCACTCTCCGACTTGTCCTGTCCAGAACAGTCCAGCGAGGAGCACACACTGACCAGGAGCGGCAGAGCCGAGGTGAGGTCGTTCGGGTTGTCGCTGTGTTCATCACTGGTTCGTCCCTCCTCGCTTGTTTTCTGATTGTTTCTTGTTGTTGAGGTCAATAGCCTTCATTCGCGAAAGAATCGCTTGCGTCGGTATCTCTCGTCCAGTTCCAACCAAATCCCATCCATCGTCCGACTGCCTGTTCGAGAAGTGCAGTGGCGATGGGCAAGACGCAAGTGTTTGATCTGTCTGCACTTTCGGTGGTTCGGGAGCGACGAGCAGTGATGTCTTTTCTGTTTCCCTTCCCAAGCAAGCCATCAGCGCGTTCATTCGAGGAATGGCTTCGCGCAGCATTTGTTCTACTTTCCAGCACTCGTCATCGATCTTTTCTGAAAACCAACTTCTCGTCATCCACAACCAACACAGCCAATCGTACTCGTTGTCAACTGTCATCATCCACCAAGACTCCAGCCAGTTCATTGTCTGTTGGGGCTGCCTCCCACAATCGATATACAGAGTGTAGTGAGCGACAGAAGTCGACTGGACAGAAACAGAATCGCTTGTGTGACTGAAGACTTCCTCAATCCCATCATTCCACAAATTTTCGGTGTTTTCGACGATGTCTGAGACATAAAATGGGGGGATTGGAGAACCTATTGGCTTAAATTTCTCCAATCCTGTGCGAGTGGTTCCGTCAAGAGTTGACATGTTGAGGGAAAACAGAAGCAGGCTCCTCCGCTGCACTCGGACAGTATCCAATCGTGGAGGGTAAAATCGTTCGGTGGGCACTTTGATCGAGAGGAGCTCATCCCGACGGTCTGAATTCTCTCCAATACGAATTATAGGCTCGGTATTCAGAGAATGACTAACTAATACATCGAATCCTGTGACGTTTGACAGAAAATGGACATCTTCTTGCAGGGGTGTGACGCTCTTTCCGATTGACTGGATTGGGAGAGATGGCATCGAGTTGAGAGGGATATGACAACCGATTCCGGAGTGAAGGAGCATAATTGACTGAACATCATCAGTTGGGTCTATTGTGATGTCAATTTGAGATCATCAACGATGAAGTACGAAACGACGTGCTGAATGTGACCTGAATGAGAATGAATCGACAATGGAGAGAAGATGAACAATGACAAAGAAATACGTGATGAGTTTTGAACGATATTTTGAAAGATAGATTGATGTAGTCAATGAATGAACAAAACAAAGTGTGTCAGTTCACAGACCTTTTGCAACACAATGTTCTTCCCATTTCACCATTCAAGGAGCAGTTGGATCCTTTGACAAATACTTCTTCTCATCCTTTGAGCAGAAATGGGTAATCTTGTCGGGTTTACGATGGATCAGTTTATTGTCATAAGAAGATCTTTTCTGGTGAACCTCAACATGAATACAAGTGCGAGCAGACATAAAATGGCATTTATCTCCATGTGACAGATTTCTGAGGGATTACAACGGACATGACGAGACGGTACAGAGATCTGATGGTGTTCTGAGGTCCTCTTGCAGAATATCACTCAAAACGGATGAAGTGGTGGAAACTCCGAGATCGATGATGTTCTTGAGGAATGTGCATGTTTAACTGATGTTCTAGTCCGATTTTGGTGAGGAGTGAGAGGAGATCATCATGGATGAAACTGATGCTGAATGAGGAGAAGAGAGAAGTTAGAGATCCAAAAGAACAGAGAATACACACTATTACAGCCAGTGGGATGCGATGGAGAGGTGATTGTGAACTTTTCACTTTCAGGGAGATCACAATGGAGAAGGCGTGAATGAACACGACATAAATGCGCAATCTATGCCTTTGAGTCTACATAAGAGAATAAGATACCGGGACGATCATTTCAAATCGGACGAGAAAATGAATGAGTGTGTTCTTCATAAATGAAGACATTTGAGACGGATGATGGGTTCGATCGAACAAATTAGGTAAATTCACAATTACTGCAATTTTCCCAGTCTGAGGGAAATGACACAATTTAATACATTGTTCAAGCAAATAAAAAGGGTGTTGAGTCTCGAAAAATGGACCCCAAATATATATTTTTATTGTTATATAAAGTGATGCAACCAATTCTAAGTTGTCAATTTACGAAACACACAAGTTCTTCTTCAGTACCAACATCAATCACCAACAATGTCATCATCGAGGAGAGGAGTAAAGCTGGAGTAGATAATAGATCATCAAATGTCGAAATGGTCTCGCTAGAGGCTTCGAACCCTCCTTTGGGAGAGAACGAGGGACTTATGAGCCACCATTGGAGACATATCCATCAGCGCCAATTCAATGTCGAACAATACCGCTACGAGAATACGAATCTAATAGATCCACTCAAAACCTGAATTTCTCCTAAACCCGGAACATGGGGTTGAAAGATACATATTGGGCAAACTAAGAAAAATAAAATTTGAGAATTATAGACCGACGCAAATCAGAGAAACCCTCAAAATACCTCTTTTGGACCTGTTTGAATCAGGAGAACTGGTCATATCTTCACAACCTGTGAACCGATTTTGATGAAAAATTTTCACAAAAACGTTTTTGATGAAACGAACAATTTGAGAAAACATTGGAGAAAAATGCTGGATATTTGGGAAAATAGAAAAAACCCATATTTTTCTCGAGAAAAAGTCTTAGAAAAAAAATATCTTTCATTTTTGAGCAGCTTTTGTCGAGATGTTTACGATAACAATGCACTTTATTTGGTGCAAAACGGATGGCTGGTTGTGGAGAAACGATCCAAAAAGTTGAGAAAAATGTAGGCATTGTTGCTGTATACAGTATTTTGAGGGTTTCTCTGATTTGCGTCGGTCTATAATTCTCAAATTTTATTTTTTAGTTTACCCAATATGTATCTTTCAACCCCATGTTCAGGTTTAGGAGAAATTCCGGTTTGAGTGGATCTAATATTACAGCATTCAAAGATCAACTATTGCTAGTGTACAAGAATGCATTCGCTTGTGAAAAGAAACTATTGAATAACCTGATTGAACCATCGAAGAAACTGATTACAAACCAAAGTGATTTATGTGCACTGATTGCTACACTCACTGGAATCAATGATGTAGTGATTGAACTTGATGATTTGTCAACAAAATGTTCATGCATTAATGCTCTCCCAGTGTTTAGAACCATATTCAAGATCCTTGTTGGAGGAAAAGATATGAGTATTGCCTATAATGAAGCATGCAATACTATTCTCAATTATGGTATCACTCACACCAAAGCAATACCCCGTTAGAGAAGTCTCTCAGATTATTTCCTCGCTAAAATATAAATGAATTGATTTTCTTTTTTACATAAATGGCACCAGGAAGTTTCAACAAACTCAAAAATATTGGCAAACAATTCTTTCAATTCATCAAACCTCTAGCCAACACTACTTCAAGTTGGTGGTGGATTGCTCTCTCAAACGAACAGTAAATTTGGACAAACAGCAGGTGGAATTCTTAGTGGATTAGGAGGGATGATGGATTCGTATCAACAGAATAAAGCGATCAATCGTTCACAAAATCCACAAATGATTGAGTACGAACCTCCACGAAATGCTCGGTACATTAATGATGATATGCCAAATTCAATTCAAAGGATAAAAATTCACTAGTATTCGAATATTTTATTTTACATAAATGGCACCAGGTTGGTTATCAAAATTAGCAGCAGTTGGCAAAACATACTCAGAGTTGGAGCTCCATTTCTGAATCTTATTCCCTTTGTAGGACCGGTAATTTCAAAGATCGCACAGACAGGTGTTGAGATGATCCCAGATGTGAAATCGGATCAACAAATCCATGCAGAAAAGATGGCTCAGTATGAACAAGCAATCAATGAAGGAGGTTCACTTGCGAATAAACTCAGAGACGAAATACTGAGACTGGAAGAAAAATGAAACCTAAAGTAGAAACCAAAAGCAAAAAGTAACTAGGAGTTAATCATTAATGTATTTTTATT
>JARBJD010000595.1:0-30565 GCA_033064195.1 Blattamonas nauphoetae | reverse complement strand
TTGCGATTGAAATTCAAGTCTGGATGCATTGTGATTGCACTTCATGAGAAACATTCCTATTTGATGCTTCACTCAATTTTGCATTGGTTTAGCCATATTCGATTTGTTCATTTGTGATTTAACTCTAATTAAAATATACTTTTGGTTTTTTTATTTTGTATGAAAACACACAATGTCACAAAAGATAGTGTACGTTCAACCACAAAGAAAAACACAAGCGAAGAAACCAAGAATGAGATACGGACCGGAGACTCAAGCAGCATTGAAACGAATCTATGCCGACGATGATATTCAAACCAGACGCAACGATGCTCTATGTAGTCTTCCATCAGCTCGTGAGTATATTGCGAGAACTGGACGAAATTGGACTGCGAAAGTAGAACAATATGGACAAGTTCCTGATGTGATGGTCTACGATAATGATACTGGAGATCTGATTGCAGTCAATGGTGCTATGCTCACTCCATACAACAGCAGACCAGTCAAAGAGACATACTATGCAATGAATCCAACACCAGACATGCGAAGACAGAAACCATACACATCGTTCAATCAAGAGAATGGAAGGAAAATCAAAGCTGTACATCGGAATTTCCTCAAAAATGGAACATACGATTTACCAACCAATTATCGAGACATCAGCTATGAAGAGATGAAGACCAAACGATCTCAACAACCATACGCAATAATGAAGAGAGCTGTTGGTGAACACATGACAGACACATTGGGAATAACTCGTGCAAATCGAAGCAATCCAGCTGATCCCAGCAAGAATGTGTTAGACAATATGGTGTTCAATTCAATTCAATCACAGATTGCATCACTGATGTGGGATCAATGGCTTCATGATCATGTTCAGGACTACAATCCCAGTATGAAACAAAAGAAAGCCTTCAAAGATCAGATTTATCCAGTGTTTCTCCAAATGATCACTCAAGATACAACGTATTTATCGGAATACTGTACTCGCTATTCAACTCACATATCAACAGAAGTTAATAAACTGAAAGCCAAAGCATTCAAAACAGTCACAGATGATGATATCAGTGGATACCAATCTGAAATGCCTGGGTATTATCGATTTGCACAGTTGGACAGTTCTGGAATGGGAGCTATCGATCGAGCAGAAATGTGAATTTAAAAACATTAATATATATTTTTTATTTTTATAGAAAGTGATGCAACCAATTCTAAGTTGTCAATTTACGAAACACACAAGTTCTTCTTCAGTACCAACATCAATCACCAACAATGTCATCATCGAGGATAGGAGCAAAGCTGGTGTAGATAATAGAGGATCGAAGATGGAGATGGTCTCGCTAGAGGCTTCGAACCCTCCTTTGGGGAGAGAAAGAGTATGCTCTGAGCCTGTGGTATCCAATGAACGAGGTGCTTACGATCCACCATTGGAGACATATCCATCAGCTCCGATCCAAAGTCGAACAATTCCACTGAGGGAATACACTTCCAACATTTCAGCATTCAAAGATCAACTACTGTTAGTGTACAAGAATGCATTTGCTTGTGAAAAGAAACTACTGAATAATCTCATTGAACCATCAAAGAAACTGATCACAAACCAAAGTGATTTATGTGCTCTGAATGCTACACTAACAGGAATCAACGATGTGGTGATCGAATTGGATGACCTGTCTGATAAGTGCTTATGTCTGAATAAACTCCCAATCTTTCGAACAATATTCAAGATCCTTGTTGGAGGAAAAGACATGAGTATTGCCTACAATGAAGCATACAACACTATTCTCAATTATGGCATTTCTCTGACGAAAGCAATACCCCGTTAGGGCAGAAATCTCTTCTGAGATTATTTCCTCGTTAAAATTATAAATGAATTGTATTTTTTATTTTTCTATAAATGGCACCAGGAAGTTTCAACAAACTCAAAAATATCGGCAAGCAATTCTTTCAATTCATCAAACCTCTAGCTCCAACATTGCTTCAAGTCGGTGGTGGATTGCTCTCTCAAACGAACAGTAAATTCGGTCAAACAGCAGGTGGAATACTCAATGGATTAGGTGGAATGATGGACGTTTCTCAACAAAAGAAGGCGATCAATCGTCAACAAAAACCGCAGATGATCGAGTACGAACCTCCACGAAATGGACGATTCTCAAATGATGATATGCCACTCTCGTCAAATTCCAAAATTCAATTCAAAGGATAAACATTCACTAGTATTCGAATATTTTTATTTTCCTAAAATGGCACCAGGTTGGTTATCCAAATTAGCAGCAGTTGGCAAAAACATACTCAGAGTTGGAGCTCCATTTCTAAATCTCATTCCCTTCGTTGGACCACTGATTTCTAAGGTCGCACAGACAGGTGTTGAGATGATACCAGATGTGAAATCGGATCAGCAAATCCATGCAGAAAAGATGGCACAATATGAGCAAGCGATCAATGAAGGAAACACTGCAGTAGCGAACTAGCTCAGAGGAGAAATACTGAAACTGGAAGAAAAGCTGAAGCCGAAACCAAAGAAGAAGAAACTGAAAAAGTCTCGCTAGAGGCTTCGAACCCTTTCCGGAAAAAAGGGAAAGAGAAATAAGCAATACAGTTTTTTATTTTTGATAAAATGAACTCGCATATAACACATCTGACAAACAAAAGAACTGGAGCATCATCATTGACTGGAAATACCACTGGAAGGATAGAATACACACGAGATGACATTGGCCAAATACAACAGCAACTCATGTCTGAACATCACATTAATTACCTCATGAATGATGGAGCTCACAGTACTTCTATTCAAGAATTGAAACCATCAGAGAATGCACGATTCTACACAGGACAGGAAATAATCATTCCATTGACTGGTAATCAAGACATCTGTCAAATCGATGATTCCTTCATTACGTTCACGATGACAGCAACTCTGAAAGTCAACAACTGGAAACAAACTGCAGGTAAAATTGGCTCGTACATGAATGAGAGAATCTTCATCTTCGTTGGACTCAAGCATTCTGCATCAATCTTTCGTGACCTTACTGTTCTTCACAACAATCAGAGAATCATCAGCACAACAAACAATGATGTCTCAATGGAATCACACATTTACAATATGATAAAACCGAAGAGTCAATTAGAGAATCGAAAACATTGTCACACACCTTGGAAAAATGCTTGGACTCATGATGAATCTGTTGCTGGTGTTTATATTCCACTTTCTGATTTTACAACGACGTCAGGAACAGGAGTGTTTCAAGACACAATCGATGTGCCAATTCGTGTGTCGATTAATCTTGAAGATCTTCTCATTTTCTCTGGAATGACTGACTATCCAAAATGTCTCTTTGGTGATTTGAAATTGAGTGTGCACATGAATGAGGATGCGTTTGTTTGTTGTTCTGTGAATCCTGAACTTACTTTGAAAGATACACTATCATCACTCGTAACTGGAACAGCAGCAGCACCAACGATTAAAGCAGCAATTCTCAATTGTATTCAACATCGTCCATATTTTCTGAACAACCTCGTCACCTCATGCACAAAGAACTTCGTTCAAATTGGTCAATCATTTCTTCAACCAACAGTTACCAAAGACATAGTTTGCTCAACAGCCAATCTCGTGACAATAGAACCAGAATTCGTGGATCAGTACATCTCATTAAACGTCACAAACTATCGGATTGATGATGTATATTGCATGAGTGTTGGATACAAAATGAAAGATGATGCGAAAGAGAATCTGAAGCAGATGTACACAAATCGTCCTGGAACAATTCCAGCAGAAAAGATCTCATTCTATCCATTTCAGAAGACACCAACGGCAACAGGAATTGATTGTACTCAGCAAATGGTTGTTGTGAATGCAAAGGACATTATGCTTCTCTTCCGTCATTACGACAATGAAGTCACTTGCTTCCATAATCCAATGCAGAAGAACATCCAAGTGACAATGCAAAACAGGTATTATCCAGAACAACCGACTACAACAATTGGAGCTCGCTTCTATCAATTTGCATTATCGACTCTCAATCTCGATTCGTACCTAGCTGTTCCTGATGATTTGGAGCGATCACTTACAGATTCTCTCGTTGAAGAGAAACTCACTGGTGACGGAACATATCCAAATGAAACAATGACAAGAGTTCGTCCAGTTCATGACAATACTGACTTCCTTCTGTGCTTTCCTACTCAGAGAAGTGGATGTCCAACAAACTGCAATGATTCGATCAGTTCAAAAGGAAATACTGCTGTCACTTTAAGATCCCATCCAATCTATCAAGGTAATCTCGATACATACTATAATGTATACAACCCAAGTCAAAGTGGTGGTGACATGACAACATTTACACATCCTCCAGCACCGATTCTAGCAACCACTGCAACCACATGGTGGGTACTACGATACAGCAATGGTGAACCAAAAGTTGTGTACTATCCTAATCACACATTGAAAGCATTGCACAAAGATTTAGGAATCATGTAGAGACAAAACAGTAAAAGAAAATAATGATATTGTATTTTTTATTTTTCTATAAATGAGAAGTTTCAGATCTAATCAATCAAAACCAACATCGACATTAATTGAGCAAATCGAAGTGCAATCATATCTGCCAAAACAATGGGATTCAGAACCTCACATCTACTCCATCCAAGAAGTGCATCCAACAAATCCTCCCATGCCATGCAGAATTGGAGACGAGATTGAAGTTCCATTGTGCTATGACGGTCATGATGTGACTGAGTTTGCGAAGAGTCATTTACGCATAGATCTAACTGTTACTGTTCCTTTTTACCAGCCATTCGATGGAGCTAAATTTGGGATGATTGGACAATATGGAATGTTCTACGGATATAAATCATCATCAGATGCAATTCGAGACATGAGACTCGTCGACAGTAAAGGAAACATCATTGACAATTCACTACAGAATAATCATGTTCACGAATCATTTCTGTATCACACTTTCAAGTCTTTTGAAGAGAAAAACAACATGAAACATTGCTACAGTCTTTTTGAAAATGTCCAGAGAATGGATCCAAGCGTGTGTGGATTCTATTTTGTTCCAACACTCAATGGAAACAAAGCACCTTTCACCGCGACAATTCCACTGGTTATTCCATTTGTGAACCTCCTCCCATTGAGTACCTTTGATCAGTATCCCAATTCCATCTTTGGCAATTTACGTTTGAGATTTCACTTGACAACAGATTCACTTGTGTATTGTCCCGTTCGAGTTTCAACTGTTGTTAGAAAAACACTTGAGGTGGTCAGAGATCTATTTCCAGACAAAAATATTACTACTATAGTTGATCAAGATGGAATGCATCAACTGGGTGAGAATGAATACTCCACTCTGACACAAGAATTTACCCAAATTGGAAATCCAGTGATTCAATACGATCAAACTGCTCATCATACAGCCACAACTGTTAATGAGGTTAGAACGAAGGTATCCACTTCAACTGTCTGGTCTTCATCAGTGGATAAAGTCACATCAGTTTGCTACGGATATCAAATCACTGATGCAACGAAACAATCCCTCTTCAACACATATTCCAAAACTGTTTATGTCCTGAAAGCAGAAAGAATTGACACACAGTCATTTCAATCACAAGCGACTGCAATGGGAGTGAGATCAAACATCAGCATCAAACTCAACAATCTTCTGAATCTAATGTGCTTATTCCCTGAAAGACCAAATGAATGTACAGTCTTCAGAAATCCTCATTATGTTGGCTTATTCGAAATGCTTGGATCCAACTTTCCCAATTTCCCAATGTCAACGATATCACCTGAGTTCTATCAAATGATGATGGTGAATGGTGACTTCATTGGTTGTTCCGCAACGGAAGAGTTTGAGAATTCAATTTGTATGTCACGTATTGCTAGCCACAATGGAGGGTCGTTTAAGAGAACCAGAGCAGTTACGGATGCTACTTCATTCACATTCATGGTTCCAACAGATCGAAGTGAAATCGCTGGTGGTGAAGATGGGATCTCAACAGCAGAATCTGTGAATATCGTCTACAGAGGATCACCAATCAATCAGGGAGAACTCGATCCATATTTCACCTCAACTCCAGAAGGTCCTCCTCCACCAATTTTGGCACTACATCAGGCAACATACTGGTTGTTCTGGATTGAGAATGGACAGCCACGAGTGCGATATGTCATTGATCGTCGACTCCAGGAAGCATATGAAGAAGTGAAGAGAGGATATTGAACAGAACAAATTTGATATTTTATTTTTGAAGAAAACAAAGATGGTGAAGCGATATTTCTCAATTCAGAATTCTCATACTGCTCAACTACCTCCTGATTTTACCAATTCTCGAAACCAAAAATATGTTCACTTTCTTGACTGCAAACTCATCCATGTGAGGGAAGAGATTAATGGTAACTCAACTATCATCTCAAAAGACATTCCTCAGCACATCACAATCCACGGTGATTGGATCCAGACTGATGCATTCAATGATTCATTTGTTGCTTTCTGTAATGAACAGATTGCGAAGCGAAAGAAGTGGGAATTAAGCACTCGACAATCAATAGTGAAGATCTGGTTCAAAGACAGTTCTGGTGAATCAATTGAGATGGAAACAACCGAGACCATCAATGGAAAAATAATCAATGAGTACTATGAATTTCTGGTTGATCTCATGTTGGAGTATTAGTCATTGTTTCGATCAGTGAATTATATTTTTGAATGAGTTCATTTATGAGTGTCTGTTGTTGTCCGACAATGCTACTCAGTTCCTGTATGGCTTTGATACAGAAGCAAGAGAGTTCTGCATAATCAACTTGAAGACAGTCTGGATTCGAATCATTCACGACTTCAGGGAATATTTCTTGGATCTGTTGAGCAATCACACCAATGTGTTTCTTCTCTCTTTCCTTCTTCAGGCATTCACATTTCTCTTTGCAGTTCTTCAAGTGTTCTTCATCTGTCTCGCTCTCGATTTGTCTTGTCACTTTGTTGATCTTCGAATCGAATGTGTTGAATTGATACTGCACAATTTCCACTTTATTCAGTTGCTCGAGAACATCGGGGTATGGTTCAATATTTCTTTTCACTCTTCTGTCTGACAGTTGAGAAAAACTTCCTGTTGTGGATATTGAAAAAACTCCTGAACCTGTATCCTCGTCGTAGTAATACAAAGCTGGTGAGTCACAGGGAGACCACATGATTATGCCATCACCATTGAACTGAATTCCAGAAGTTTCTGAAAGCGATTGTGAAATTGAAATGCCAGACTTAAATGTTGAAGCTGGATATGTTCCAGGATACTTCGGAAGTGATCCCTCTGATATGTTCCACTTCGCTCCATTCACATTGATCAATCCTCCAATTGTTGGTGTTGTAATACCAGCTGAACAAGTGATTGATCCATTTGTGCTCACCACTTTTTGGATTGAAGATATCGCTGTCTGCTGTGCTTCAGTTGTCTTCTGTAGTGAGTCAATCACTGCTGCATTCTCGTTGGTCGTCGAGAGATTCTGATCAATCATTTTCTCAATCATTTGTGAATTGTATTTTTGTCGATTCATTTTCGTTTGTTCTTTCATTGGAATTAAAATTGAGGATTCCCTCATGAACATACGTCACCGGCACATTATTTCTGACATACTCAGAGACTAGTGAACAGTTCTCTTCTCTCATTGATTCAAATAATGCTTGTTCTGAACATACTCTACGTCTTTCCTTGTACATCGCAGTTGGATTCATTTAATACAAATTAAAAAATTCAAAAATGAAAATACTTTCGTTGTTTTCTCAGTTCTGGATTTTTCACTGGAATCGAGGATCAATGGGTTCGATCACTCATTTCTCAACTATGTTCGTTTCGTTCTAATTCTTCGCGTTTCAGATTCTCCGGAACTGTAGGATCATCGAGGTATGCTCCGTTTTTTCCTTTTTCCGAACTTTTGCAGAGTTATGCGGAGTTTCAGGATCGGTCGTGGATCTCGAAACTTTTATGTAAAAACGAGTATGCCACTCTCCTTTTCTTCTTTTTTCAGCTCTGTTTCACTCGTTTTTGATTGAATTGCCACTTCATTTTCACTCGTTATGTTTTCATTTTCATGACCACTTCCGTCTTCGTTTTCTCGTTGAGTATCCTTAAAAGCCATTTCATTCATGTTTCTTTCTCTGAAACTTTTTCTCTGTAAGTTCACACTAATTCTCGTTTACTGAGTTTTCCGGACTTTTGCAGAGATCCGCCATTCAACGGCTCACTTCATATCTCGGTATTTTTCCGTAATCTTCATCATTTCACGAACATTTTTGAATCATTTTTGTTGTTTTTAAGAGAGATAAACCTAAACACAGACCTAATTTTCACTATTGGCGCCACATTTCACGTCATTTTCACGATCGTCAATTTCCCTCTCAGTTTCATACTTGCCCGTTTCATTGTTGCTTGTTTCGCTTTCATTTACTCTGTTTTTGATAAAAAGTTGATGAAAAGTTGACTAAAATGATGTGCTAGTGAAGTGAGAACGGCCCACAAAATGGAAGTGATATGAGCAAAATGAAGAGGAATGATGAACTAATTCGAGGTGAAATGGGGAGCAAAAGTGATGAAATGAAAGGGA
Source organism: Blattamonas nauphoetae (assembly GCA_033064195.1). Taxonomy (NCBI): domain Eukaryota; phylum Preaxostyla; order Oxymonadida; genus Blattamonas; species Blattamonas nauphoetae. The sequence goes on along the minus strand of JARBJD010000595.1, from coordinate 21,996 downwards.
CTACAGTCGGTTTTGAAGTGACAAAAACGGTCAAAAGTTGTGAAGTGAAAACATGAAAAAGTGACTTTATGGGAGAACTATCCGACAAAATCTCCTCAAAATTTGAGCACACCTTACTCATACCGCGAGAAAGAAGGATTTGCAGTGAAAATCGGATCAAAAAATCTATTGTGTCAAAATGTTGGTGCAAGTGTCACGTCAGAGGTGTGATCGAAGAACCGACAAAATGAAACTAAGGAAATGCACTATACGTCTCGCGTTGACTTATGTTCGTTAAAATGATGCAATAACGGAGTAAATGAAGTGAAAGTAGTGAAATGTGAAAATTCATGAAAAAGTGTCCGAATGTAGAGGTGTCAAAAGTTTTCAGAGATGAATGACACAAAAAGACGCCAACTAGCGTTTTCACACCCAAAAACACCGTAAGACGACGAAAAGTGATCAAAAGGACATAGTCCCGAACGTCCATACCTTTTCTGAAAAAATCTCAAAAAACGCGAAAAAACCTCAATGGGTCGGATCAAACCAAAAATCTCAGAAGTGCTTTTTATCGAAAATCCTACCTTTCAAAATGATTTCCGTCACATTCAAACGTGTTTGAACACAATTTGAGCCATAAAGCAGTTCATAGTAGCAAAATCGGAACATCGACTTTTTTCGTCACTTTTTCGACCTAAGTTCGGTACGTAGCTCAACGAATTCTCAACCGATTTTGATCAAACCTCTTTTGATCGATGACCTACAGTGTCCCCGAGATTTTAGAATTTTTTTCAGAATTTTTCGAAATGGTTCTCACATTGGATTTCATTGATTTGTGGTAAAAAGTAGATTTTCAGTATTTTCATGACCTTTCATGGTACTTTTTCATGTGAGGACGGTCTCCAAAATACAACCAATTGTCCAAGCGAACGTAATACTCATTCTTTGTTCGTAAATCGCGATATTTGAATGGCTCAAGTACCTTTGTGTATGTTCCAATGAGTTCACAATTCTCTTTTTTCAATTCATTTTCAACAAACGATTGTGTGGATCGTTTTCGTTTGTTCTGATGAGTTCTGAATCCTTTCATCCATTTTGATGGTATTACTATCCATTCAAGTCCTTCATGTCGATATGTTACTGGAGTACTTGAATGAGTGTATTCAGAAATGAGTTCACAATTCTCATTTTTCATTGATTCAATATGCTTCTCTTTTGTACAACGATTTGCTGGTCGAAGATATTTCTGGCGATTCAGATGTGGTCTGTATCCTTTGACGAAACTATTGACGTACACTTGATAAGTTTCATCTGGTTTCTCTTCGAGATAGTATTCGAAAGTGCTTCCTGTGAGATATGCTGTTCCTTGTCGATTGAGAGTCGGAGGTGATTTCATTTTTAAATCTTCTTTGTCCAAAATTTCCAGTAGTTGTGTTGGTGTCAAGACGCTGCTCATTTTATACAAATTAAAAAATTGAATAAAAAAAGAAATCGACGTTGTTTTCTAAAAGTACTCAAAATTTGTTTCAAAAAAGACACTTTTCAAGAGGTCCGTTTTTCGCCTTTATTTTTGAATTTACGGCCAAATATAGACTACTCTGAAATGTCAATATTTTCAGTAGTAAGTGAGATGGAAATTAGAATGAGTCATATTAAAAAAAATCAATTGGCTCTGAGATTCAAAATGATTTCTCGTTCCAATTCTCCTAGGAGTATCACCTATGCCAGTTTGGTTCCCATTTCGCTTATACCACTACTATTGAGCGATCATCCTCGAAGAATGTGAGACAATTGGGGATCGTGAGAAAGACTGGCATACCAAGAACGAAATTCAGTGTCGGTTCATAATATGGACATATTTCGAGGATTTGAGCAAGGAGTGTCATGAACTTATCCGAGAGCTTTCCATCGATGATCGAAAGGCGGTTCACGCACAAATGGCAAAGATACATCTCCGAAGGTGTTAGAACTTGCTGCAAAACCGTCTCGTGAACAGCTTGTTGTTCATCGTCATCTTCAATTTTGAGTTGTCTGAGACCAGATGGAGATGAAAGCCAGAAAGAAGATGTGATGGTTTTCATGAGACTAGTGTGGATATTGACTGCTTCTGCCAAGGAGAGAGACTGTGGATTGAGTAATAAGATGAGTGGAGGGATCAGATCAGCTTTGACCAGGATAAGATCGATTTTTGGTGATCACCGCATGATCAGCTTCATTGCAGCGGTGGTAATCACCTGACTGGCTGATGAAACGAGCACACTAATACACTGTACGAAGTCTGCTAGAGAATTATCAGATAACGATGAAAAGTTGCGGAGAAAAGCATCTGCTGATTGTCGACCCTCTGAACCCACAGATTCAAGAACTTTCACTGCTTTCGCTTCCAGAGAGTCATTTAATGCAGGGTTTAGCTTCAAAGTGGCAACAAGAGATCGAAAGAGAACGGTCTTTTCAGATTCTGAACGAAATCTGTCATCGCTCCAATTCAGGAAAGTAGAACAATCTGGAGAACATGATAAGCAGCGTGAAGAGATACCAGGGAAAGGAGAATCAATGGAGGAGTTTATCTCGGTGCTTAAATCTGTCATTTCGATTTTTGTTTCTAATATCGCTTGTTATGGGTCAACAAAGAATGAGTGAAACAATGACAGTGAGATGAAAGACATATCCAGAAAGGAAGAAAAAAGCAATTAACGAAGTCTGAGTCAATCCATTAATGAAGATGAAACCTCTGAACGACATAAAACGAACGACGTCGCTGGAAATGCCGAAGAACTCCGAGCGAACCACAAGAGAATGCTGAGAAGCAGATGAAGAGAGAAATTCTGGCGGGTAGGACACTTCTTTCTCCCATCTGCTCTCTCAAATCGAATCATCCATCCACAGACAGCAGACCTAGCAAAGAGAGATGGAGGTGAGAGGAGCAGGTGGTTGTGCATGGGAGGAAGCAGCGGAGTCAAATGAGCGGCTCTCAAAAAGGAAATGGCTGGCCTCGAATGCAAGTCGGAGTCGAAAGAGAAGAGCACTCCACGGATCTTGGCGGTGATCTTCGGATGAACATGAGTTTGACTCAGTTCTGTTCCAAATGTTCGGAACTCCCCAATCACTCTCATTTCAGGCGGGTTGGGAGAGAATCTGTCGGCCTTTCTGACACGTGTTCCGATCGAGAACGAACGATCGATGAAACAATCAGCTTCATATGTTTGATGGAAAGGGGTGGAAGGGTTCGTCGGACATTTCAGCGCATCTTTCGTCTTCCCTCTCAGTTCGAGGCCACAAAGGGAAGAGCGGTTGAGAAGAGCAAGAGAAATGTCTTTTCATTTTCAGTCAAGATTGATCCGTCCACTTCGATGAATGAAGAAAACACCAGCAGCACGGACGACTTATGAAAACACAACGGAGAACTCAGTTTCAGGATAATCTTCCAAAATCGCATTTTCTCCTCCATTCTCCAAGCAAGCGGTGGAAGGATGGTGGATGGGGATGGCGAATTCTCAACAAATCTGAAGTGGGTGGTTGAGAAAGACTGTCGCTGGTGTCGATCGATCAGTTGTGACGAAAGTGTGGATCAGGGAGATGGAGTGAGTTGGGTTTGATTCGTCGATTTCCAGTTTCTGAGAAATGCCTGTTCTGTGACGTTCCCTTCTTGAAAATCGCTCCATTTCATCGAACCTCGAGTAATTCTTTCTCCTCCAGATTCTGGCTTCTTGCTTTCCTGTTGTTAATCAATCGTGTCTTCGAAGCCATCCATTCCTTCAAACACGAGACGTGTCTCTCATCATTGCAGCATGGCTCCATCTCTGCTGCCAACACTCAGCTGCAAATCGACGCTAATTCCAGACGTCTCGCAATTGTTTCGTCACTTCCTGAAAAAGTCGATGCATTCGAGATTGGGAGCAATGTGGGCAGAGATGGGATGAAATCCGTCGTTAGTGAACGAGAAGCGCACTTTTCGAGTTGTCGGTTCAACCTGAGCACACACGAGCAGGGCGTCGGAAAGAAGACTCACAAATCCAGTTGACTGGTCTCGAGTGTCCATCCAAGTGTGGCCGGCTGATGAAACGCGGATGAAAGATTCGACAGGTTTCAGAACGTGTGCAGCAATCGTGTTGGGTTCAATTTATGTTTCAAGTTCGTCCATGTCGAGATCTTTCAGAAAGCAACGAGACACAAGTTCTTGCATTGTCGTGTTCACTCGGAGTGTTCCTCAGGATCCATCGCAAGAAAGGAGATCCATCGAGAACCAGAGAGAGCAAGATCAAACAGAAGAGCGGATGAACATGGCAGGCGCTCGATCTCGGGACACCAGTTGTGAATTAGTCTGGCTCTTCTTCATCTTTCGAGGTGAGAGCGAGCAGGGATTGGTTGGTGTGGATGAAGAAGTATTCTGGTTCTTCTTCCTTTTCGAGGTGAGAGCGAGCAGGGATTGGTTGGTGTGGATGAAGAAGTATTCTGGTTCTTCTTCCTTTTCGAGGTGAGAGCGAGCAGGGATTGGTTGGTGTGGATGAAGAAGTATTCTGGTTCTTCTTCCTTTTCGAGGTGAGAGCGAGCAGGGATTGGTTGGTGTGGATGAAGAAGTATTCTGGTTCTTCTTCCTTTTCGAGGTGAGAGCGAGCAGGGATTGGTTGGTGTGGATGAAGAAGTATTCTGGTTCTTCTTCCTTTTCGAGGTGAGAGCGAGCAGGGATTGGTTGGTGTGGATGAAGAAGTATTCTGGTTCTTCTTCCTTTTCGAGGTGAGAGCGAGCAGGGATTGGTTGGTGTGGATGAAGAAGTATTCTGGTTCTTCTTCCTTTCGAGGTGAGAGCGAGCAGGGATTGGTTGGTGTGGATGAAGAAGTATTCTGGTTCTTCTTCCTTTTCGAGGTGAGAGCGAGCAGGGATTGGTTGGTGTGGATGAAGAAGTATTCTGGTTCTTCTTCCTTTTCGAGGTGAGAGCGAGCAGGGATTGGTTGGTGTGGATGAAGAAGTATTCTGGTTCTTCTTCCTTTTCGAGGTGAGAGCGAGCAGGGATTGGTTGGTGTGGATGAAGAAGTATTCTGGTTCTTCTTCCTTTTCGAGGTGAGAGCGAGCAGGGATTGGTTGGTGTGGACGAAGAAGTATTCTGGTTCTTCTTCCTTTTCGAGGTGAGAGCGAGCAGGGATTGGTTGGTGTGGATGAAGAAGAATTCTGGTTCTTCGGTTTTTGGAAGAGTCGAGGACGGTGGGCGATGGTGGATCGATGCTGAAATGCCATCTCATCGGCGTTGTGAAGAGAAGACGATGTTGGGGCACAATCAGGAATCAGGGAAGTCACGCAAACTGCAGCGAACGGTCACAACGGATCGATTAATCCAGGTATTGCCATCCAAGAACGAGCATTGCGAGAGTGGCAGCGGAAGAGATGGAGAGTGTGGTGATGATTGAAGGAGACTGGCGAGAGAGAATCAGAATTGTTCTGTCAAACTATGAGGTGATGCCAGAACGGACAAAGATCACACACAAACAGTGTTTGCGGTCCAAATGAAGTCAGAAAGTGTTCGATATGTTTGCTGGTTCTTGCCTGCATCTATTCCTACAGTGGAAGGTTCATGCCGTACAGGTTGTTCCATTCGATCGATCTGGCAACAATTAAGCGTCCGTATGTCTTTCGGTCGTTTCGCAGCTTTTCTTCAATCACATCTTCTATGCCCTCCATTCTCAACATCCGCTGCGCTATCTTCCCCATCTGTCGTGGTTCTCCCCTTGTTCTGTTCCATTCTCGCTGGGAATCCCTCATGAAAGACAGATAAGGTGGGAGTGAACCATCACATTCGATGATTGTGAGACAACTCGGAATACAGTCTGGCTCAAACCCGCCCACGCGGCTCAAACCCGCCCCTGGGTTTGGAGGAGAAAATGGGATCGATCATGAAAATCAAAAATTTAACTATTAACACTTTCATTTTTAAATTATTTCTCAATTCACCGTTCTCACATCATTTACAGATAGATTTCCAAATATTTCTCAAATAGAACACCGATAACGAATGATAAATGTTGGTGAAGAACTGATCAAATTTGACAGATTTTTTGGTGAGGTGAGTGAATTTAAGAACTATCATCGTCTCTATCCATATGTCGAGACATTTTCACGATTGTTGTTGATGGAGTTGGTAGCGGCAAAGTTGTTTGGATATACTTTTTGGGAGTTTTCTTGGATTCATCATTCTGTCGAGATTCATTTCGTGTCGAATGAGTTCTTTTTATCTTTTTTGGTACAGCGACAGGTTGATCAGATGATGAGGAAGGAGTTTGAGGAGCCATATTGAGAACGGTTCCATAGTGAGTGACAGCTGACATGATTTGAGAGTCTTTCACCGCCTCCGAGTAAACAGGAATTGGCGCTTCTTTTGGCAAATACTTCTTGTGGAATTGTCGCAAAACAACATTGGGATCGAATGGAACGAGACCTGTCTCTCTGAAAGACGATAGAATCGTTTCAGGGTTGGAAGCACTGTGAACTGCGGAGACGAGTGCTGGATTCATGGCTTTTCGATATTCAGCGGAAGTAGTGTGAGACTCAGAGATGAATGAGTCGTTGAGTGTGCGTTTGAAATTAGAAAAAACGAATCTGTTGCAAGGTTGGAGGAGGGAAGTTGTGTGTGGAGGGAGTCTGAGGAGCACAATATTGAAAGAATCTGCAAGTTTATGCAGTCGAACATCATTTCTCGACTGATGCCCGTCGAACAAAACGAGTGATTTTGCATTTGGCGGATTCTTCTCTCTTCTTTCAACAATCTCTGGGAAGATCGATTTTTCCATGATGTCAACGAAAAGATCGGACGTCATCCATCCACTTTCAGTGTAATGCATTTGCATGTTGTGGGTTTCGATTCCACGAAATTCCATCGCTGGCGTCTTCTTCGGCCACAAGATATGGGACTTGAGAATCGATCCATCAGCACACACAGAAATCAGTATGCTTGCGTTTTTGACTCGTTTCGCTTTGTTTATCACAGGTGGAGGGAGAGATGAGTCGTGAACGCTGAAAGCGAATGAGTGATTAGTAGTGTATAGAACGAATTGGGAACCTCTGCACCTTAGACTTTACTCCTCTTGGGAGAATCCCCAAAATACAGCCAAATACTCATTCAACAGAAACAAAGCTGATTTATTTTTTAATTCAATTTTTTAATTAGTAATAAATGGAAACATATTTAACTCCAACACATCTACAAGAAGTTTTAGAAAAGGAACAATTGATTCTGAAATCCCCACCAGCTCTTACACGATATGGAATGACATATCTCAAATCGAGCACTTTCGAATACGCACACGAAGATAAACCAGATGAGATTTATCGAGTGTACGTCAATAAGTTCTTGAAAGGATCAAGACCACATAATAGTCCTCAGAAATATAAGTCACCAGCCAACTGGTGCACGAAAGAAAGGTTGATTGAATCAATGAAAAAAGAGAACTGTGAACTGATCTCCGACTATATTTGTTCGAGTGGACCAGTCACATATCGCCATGAAGGAATCGAATGGGAGGTAATTCCATCGAAATGGATAAAAGGATTCAGAACTCATCAGAATAAACGAAAACGATACACACAATCGTTTGTTGAAAATGAATTGAAAAAAGAGAATTGTGAACTAGTTGGAACGTACAAGAAGGTACTCGAACCATTCAAATATCGTTGTTTGGACACAGGAAATGAGTATTCCGTTCGATTGGACAATTGGTTGTATTTTGGAGACCGTCCTCACAAACATAAGTACCACGAGAGGTCATAAAATTACCAAAAATCTATTTTTGAACACAAATCAATTGAAACCAACAGTTGAACCACTTCGAAAAATTCTGAAAAAAATTCTAAAATCTCGGGGACACTGTAGGTCATCGATCAAAAGAGGTTTGATCAAAATCGGTTGAGAATTCGTTGAGCTACGTACCGAACTTAGGTCCAAAAAGTGACCAAAAAAGTCGATGTTCCGATTTTGCTACTATGAACTGCTTTATGGCTCAAATTGTGTTCAAACACGTTTGAATGTGACGGAAATCATTTTGAAAGGTAGGATTTTCGATAAAAAGCACTTCTGAGATTTTTGGTTTGATCCGACCCATTGAGGTTTTTTCGCGTTTTTTGAGATTTTTTCAGAAAAGGTATGGACGTTCAGGACTATGTCCTTTAGGTCACTTTTCGTCGTCTTTCGGTGTTTTTGGGTGTTAAAACGGTAGTTGACGCTTGTTTGTGTCATTCATGTCTGACGACACTTGTCACTTCATCGTTTTCACAATTTTTCACGAATTTTCACATTTCACTATTTTCACTTCGTTTACTCCGTTATCACATCATTTTAAAGCACATATGTCGACGCGAGTCGTAGTGTGCATTTCCTTAGTTTCATTTTGTTGGTTCTTCATATCACCTTTCGAGTAACTCTTTTTTTCACAACTTGCACACTATTTGTTTTTTTTCACGAATTTCACTTATTGCACTTCCGTTCTCACCATTGGAGTAAGCTGTGTTCAAAATTTCAGAATTTTTTGTTCATTAGTTCTCTCAAAATTTGACATTTTCGATTCGTCATTTCACAGCTTTTCACTGTCTTGTGATGTTTTCACACCACTTCAACGCCTTCTTTTTCACATCTTTCTTTCACCATTTCACATTCAATCTCTTCGTCATTCCTTCTCACTTTCCTCATCTCACGAGCATTTTTTCAGTCATCTCACCCACCTCAGCACATCATTATGTTTCACTTTTCATCAACTTTTTCGCTTAATTTGTTCAAAAGTGATCGAAACAAGCAACAATGAAGTGGGCAAGTATGATAGTGAATGGTGAAATGGAAGAAGTGAGAATGGTGGGATTCTATCAAGTTTTATGAACGGGATAAACCAAATTTCACATAAAAAGAGTCAAAAAATGTGATTGAAGTGAAAATGAAGTTGTAAAACCAAATCACGTACCAGATCTGAGCACACTTTCTTTGTTCATGTTTTGTTGGTACATCACTTCACTTTATGAAAGTGTAATGCAAAAAAGTTTCTATTAAGAGCAAAATGGTGAAGTGAGATGATGTTACAAACGATAAAGTGAAGTGACGTACCTGATCTGAGTGATCTTTGTTTTTTGTGTTTTATTGGTACATCATTGAGTTTTATGAACGTCTTGAGCAAAAATGTTAAGAATATGATCAAAATGGTGAAGTGAAGTAATGTTTGAAGTGATAAAACCGAATAGTGTACCCGATCCAAATGTTCACTTTGATCTTGACGATCAATCATTTTTAGTTCAATGTTTCATTTCGCATTGATAAAAAATCTTAATTTAAAGCAAGAAATGGTGAAATGAGATGATAAGGTGAGGTGGTGTACCAGAACAACAAAAACAAAGAAAGTGACATTGCTGGTACACGAGCGCGTTTTATAAAAAGTTAAGAGAACAAATCGAAGAGTAGTGAAGTGATAAATCAAAAAGAGGAATGAAACGAAAGTAAAACAAAGTGTTGTACCTGCACACTTCATCCGAACGATCGTCGATCATCACTCGTGCATCGAAAACGATGATCCGCTCAGGTCAAGTACCCATTTCACACAATACTTTTTGGAAAACATTGTGATAATGAATGTTGAAGATGTGGTGAAGTGAAACGAAACTTAATGAGAAGGAAATGATGAGTCAATGAAGAGAAACGAAGATCGAACCCATTGATGAGACTTGACTTGATCAAACTTTGATCATCCCATCGATGAGGTGATTGTGGATGAAAACTGAAAGTTTCAAAATAATTTCACTTTTTTAATTTGTATTAAATGAATTCAACTCAACAATACTTAGAAAAACGTAGAGTATGTTCGAAAGAAGCATTGATTGAATCAATGGAGAAGGAGAATTGTGAACTCGTTTCTGACTATGTATGCAGCACAGAACCAGTCATCTATGTTCATGAAGGTGTTGAGTGGAGGATAAAACCAAAGTTGTGGAATCAAGGAAACAGACCTCACATGTCACAACGTCGACACTACACTCAATCGTTTGTGGAGAATGAACTGAGGAAGTACAACTGTGAGCTCGTTGGTGAGTACAAGCAGGTGCTGACTCCATTCACCTATCGAGAAATTGGCGGTACTGAAGTCTTCAAAGTGAGACTTGATTCCTGGCTGAAAGCAAAGAAGAAGCCACATTTAAGGAAGTCAAAATAATCACTCAACTTTTTTTATTTTTTAGTTTTTTAATTCGTAGTAAATGTCAACACTCTGGAAAGTGAAGGAACAAATCAGAGATGTTAGAGAACTCTTTCCAAACACTCAATTCGCATTTACTGATGGTCGACCATACAATCCAGACAGCCCAAACAAGCAACATCACTATTCATTTCTCCTGGCAATGCTTCAACACCCAGATATTGGATATCGAAATCCTAATCCAACCGCACAACTCAATACCACCTACATTCCGAAATTCCTGAATGAAGTGAGAAATCGACAACAGATTGAACAAGCACAATTCATTCAGAAACAGAATGAAACAAACAACAATGCAATGATGAAAGAAGAGGATAAAAATGTAATCATCATTGACATGAAAGCAAATCCAAGAGTGAACAAAGATGAATTGAAAAAGCAAGTGTTCAAGATCACTAGGAAACTAAAGTCGATTGAAGAGAAGCTGATGGATCACTGGATGAAGAATCTGTTGATAATTCAGAAGAAAAATGAACAAATGGAATCAAGAAAAGTGAAGCAGTTTGATGGATTCAATGAATGCATTCTACTTGCTGAACCAAGAGACAAATTTGCCTTCAACGAATGTCTGACAAATGCACGAAAGAAGTTCAAAAAGAATGAGGTCGAGAAGGTTGAAGACAATGGAAAACCATATCAGTTGTACTTCCACAATCATCTAAAGAACGTTGAGGAAATCACAACCTTCATCAAAGCAGTATTCGACAAAGAGAAGGATCGTCCCTTCAAGATCAGTATTGACTTCGGAAAGATTGTTGAGAGAAAAGACAAAGATGAGACACTGTACAATGATTTCAGACCAGAATTGGAGAATACATCAAAGAGTTTCCCAACAGTGATAAGAAGTGAAGCAGACATCAATGAGTATTCGAAGTATGCGATCAATCTGATCAAAGAATCACAGGAGAGAACACTGATGGACACAAAGACGATGTTTATTGCATTCCACTCTATTCTTGTTGCTGTTTACAGATTTCCAGTTGCAGGAAAAGCCAACGCCATTCTAACTGAACACATCAAAACGAGAAATGTTCGATACATTGATTCCGAGTACAACATCTGCTTCTTTCAAGCACTATCGTTCCTTACACTTCAAGAGGTCAAAGGCGAGAAAATCTCAATCAATATGAGAAACAGTGAAGCCTATCGATTGTTCGCACTATGGATGAATCTCACACATCTGAAGTCTCGACAATTGACTCCACATCTTCAACAATATCCTGGCTTTGATATTGCATGTGATTTAGAGAGAGCAATGCAAGTATTCAATATTACCGTCCACATTTATGAATACGATGAAGACAAGAAGCGGTACTTCCTCAGTCAATCGTACATCAACGAGAATGATGACGCGAAAGTTCTTCCACTTCTGATGATTCCTCTCACCGCAACTCTCGTTCATGTGATGTTCATTGTTGATCCTGAGAAATTGACTGGATACAAACTCTGTCCCTACTGTCAATCGAGAGGATTCCAAGTCAAGGATACAAACTGCAAGAGATACTACGAGAAGCATCTCAGAGAGTGCAAAGAACTTGATGGAAAACATGTGAAGAAGATCTCACTTGACAAAACACCAAGACCATTTGTTCCACACATCCTCAACAACAGGACGAATGAATTTCTGATGGCACACAAAAGACAAGACGAATTCAAACCAACACAATACTACATCACTTATGATTTCGAAACAATGGAAGATCTTATTCTTGACAATCTTTTCTCTGATGACAACACACAATTGATTTCACACTTGAAACCTCTCTCTGTTGCATCAGCAATCAAAACAAAATCAGGAGTGAAGTCCATCTACTTTGATCTTCGAAACGGAAAAGACTTTGTGAAGCAATGGATCAGACAGCTCTTCAAGTTTGCTGAGACTGTACGAGATGACAACCTGTACGAAGACCCAGAGATTCCATCTCAGAATGAAGTCAGTGTGATTGGATTCAACAGTTCCAGATTCGACATCAATCTCATCTTTCGTGATCTGGTTGACAAGGATTGGAAAGTGGTGAGCTTTCTTGGGTCTACAACGAAGTACAAACAAGTGTTGATCAGACACGAGAAGACACAACAAGTTCTTCGATTCATTGACATGATGTCATACACAGGACCAATGACTTTGGACAATACAGTGAAGGCTTTTGGAGGAAACACCACTCTTCAGAAATCATTCTTTGCATACGAATCCTTCGATTCATCAGACTACGATGCAGTGCTGAGCAAACACGAACCATTCTCCAAATACGAATTTTACTCCAGTCTGAACAATAGTGAAATGTCTGACAGCGATTACCAATTATACCTTGATGATTGGAACAAGCAAGGATTCAAAAACAGATGGGAATACCTGAAATTCTACAACATCAGAGACGTCGAATGTATGATTGCACCATTGGACAATCTGATTGCTCTGAACTTCCAGTACAAAGTGGACATGTTGCACAATCTCTCGTTGTCAGCAAATGCTTCAGCTATCAAGTATGCTTGTGCCTACAAGGACTTCGACATTGATGCTGACTACAACGAATGTGACGAATCTGGTCCAATCAAGATCACCAAACAATACTGGAAATACAAAGTTGAAGGATACATCTATCAGGACCAGAAAGCTCATCGCAATACTACCAACAATGTCAATGAAGCAGACTTTGATTGGTTTGTTGGTCAATGCAAAAAAGTATGCTATATCTGCAAGTGTCACTTCACACAAGCAGTTCGACCAACATTAGATAGAATCGACAATGCAATAGGTCATTCAAAAGAGAATGTGAAGATCTGTTGTGATTACTGCAACACTTACAAGTCAGACAAGGATGAACATCTCACACGATTAAGAATACAACTGAAGAAGTACTGCATCTGGAAATCATTACCAATGACTCTGACACATGAGCAAACATATCATAAGTTGAGAGCAGCAGTGACAGGTGGATTATCGAATGTTCAACATCGACAGAACATCAAAGACGTGACTCCAATCAATCACTTCACATACGAAGATGGAGTTGTCAAATCAATTGATACTGAACATAAAATAACTCATGTCTGTAGTGTTGATTTCAATTCCCTGTATCCAAGTGCATTCTCATCAATCAAGAACAAGAACAATCCGTACACTAATCACAGAATGTACATGCCAGGACGATGTTTGTACACAGCAACAGGAGATAAAGAATGTCGCAAGATCATCGAAGACAAAAATCAGAAGACATTGTTCGTTGCAGAGTTGAAAGGACACATCGATGAAAAGTACATAAACGATTTCATTAACTTCCCACCAATCTTCAGGAACATCGTTGTCAATACAACAGAAGAAAACATTGGAGAGAAGACCTATTCGTTGATGAAGAAACATGGATTGAAGACTGATGACAAACAAAGAAAGCTGACTCAACTCTTGAGCACACACGATCAGTATATGTTCTTTTCGACATACTATCTGTGGTTCCTCATCGACTATTGCCACTTCATTGTAGACGATATTAAGACTGTGATGGTATTCTCGAGACACGCTGGATTTGAACCATTTGTGACATCGTTCATGAATGATAGAATAGAAGCAATGAAGGTCGAAAACAAAGGAAAGGAACAGTTCTGTAAGACCAACTTGAATGGAAGTTACGGATACGATGGAATGAACACTGAGAAGTACAACTCAATCACAATCTGCAATGAGAAGAGAACATACTTGAAGCAAATGATGAAAGGATTTGTGGCAACAAGAGAGATCAACGAGGACAACTACATTGTGATTGAAGACAGAGAGAAAGCATCCTGCAAAACATGTTTACAAGAAGCAGTATTCACACTCGACAATGCCAAGTTCTGGTATCTGAATTTCATCTACAACTTCATGTACAAGTGCCTAGACATGAATAAGATCCACTTCTGTGAGGGAGACACTGACTCTGCATATTGGGCAATTAGTGGTGATCCAAATGCAGGTATTCATCAACAATTTGAACACGTGATTGCTGACAAAGTTTTCTATGATGCTCACAAATATGAATGGTTTCCCAATCCTGAAAAAGGAGTCGATGATGAGAAGAAGCTCTTGGGATTAGCAATTGAAAAGGAAGGTGAACAGATGATCTGTCTTGCACCCAAGTGTTTCTCACTAGATGAGAAATGCAAAATCAAAGGAGTGTCCCTGAAGAAAACTAACATCACAAGCGAAGATTATGTGAAGTGCCTCAATGGAGAGAAAACGGTGACTACAACTTTGAACTTTCAGACGAGAAGAGTTCATTCTGATGATGACACCAATGGATTTGAGATAGCCAAAATACAACAGCAAAAACTCAGTCTTAGTGGAATTCATCTGAAGTCAATCGTACTTGAAAATGAATCGTGTCCTCCATTCATTCATGGACTGAAAGCAACTGATTATAAATTGAAATAATCACAAACTTTATTTTTGTATAAATGGATCTACAAGAAATCAATGCTCTCGTAAGGAGATAACTACGGTGCACCCAACACTCTAAAAACTCAATCTTTAACATCAGAACAGAACCAAACGAGATTCTTCCTGTCTATCATGGCGCTGATTCTAATGGACCATTTGATGGAAATGATGAAACATATTTCGAGGATTGGTTCAATGGTGGATTACCTCCTGATTTATCAAAGTCTGATGGAAGAAGTGTAGTACAACAGTTTGTCATGAAATTCATTGGAACACGTCTTCAAGATCGAACAGCTGAAGTAGCATACTACCTATATCAACTATATCACCGTAAAGTGAGTCCAACACCAACACGAATCCCCATTGCAATATCAACTCAAATCCCAAAACCAATCTCGATTGATTCACCTGAATATCCAATCATTCCTGGACTGAAGAGAAACTTAAAATCGATAGGTTCAGAATATGAATTTCCAAGTAAGGAGAGGAAATTCGAAGAGGAGGAAGATGATGATATTATTATCAGTACACCAATGTCATACAAAACAACTCCATTTGAGATTCGATACTACGAACCGACGACACAACAAGTACTCAATAAGTTGGAACAAATGAAAGGATTGTTTGATCATCAACAGAGAAATGATTCCGAAGATGAACAGATCAAAGCTGAGAACTCCATCCTGAACAATCAAAAGCAAATGGAACAATTCATAACTGCACACATTCTGGAGGCCAATAAAATGAACCGAGACACCTTTGTTCGAGCCTCGATTAACAGAACTATTGCGAACGACTATCTTAACTTCATACTGACTCACACAAAACAAATCCCATTTGGTGGACGATCATTTCAGGACTGGTACGATGAATATACTCACAGATGGGATTCTGCACATCCGAGGAAAATTCAGAGAGAAAAAGGAGGTGACGCAATGATGATTGATCAACCAACGATTCCAAAAGTTGAAACCAAAATACAATATCCGTTTCGATCAAAGATGCAATTCATGTCCAAAGAAATCACTGGAGATCCACATCAGACATCAGACAAAAAGGTTCCTAAGAAATGTAACAGACCGTACTTCTCTCCCAAGTTCGGATCCTGGGAAATTGATCTTGTATTTATCCAATCACCAACGTCGAAAACAGTACTTCAGATTTATCTATTTGCCATCAACATCAACACCAAATACCTTGTTGTGATTCCTGTACTGGATAAATCATGGAACAAAGTCAAGACTGCAATGAATGATCTGATTAATCACCGTGGAGTTCATGTCAACAACATTCGTGGTGATGGAGAAGCAGCATGGACAAGTGGAGAAGCATCAACGTATTTCAAGAAACAAAAGGTCAGTACATATTTCACAAGCTCACCATTCACAAATCACAATCGAATTGTCGATCGAGTGATCAGAACAATCAGAGATGGATTCCAAGACAATACAACACAAATGACAAATCATTCATTGATGAATCAGATGGTGGAATACTACAACATGACTCCTCATCGAGCGTACTGGAACAAGTTCACTCCACAGCAAGCACAAAACAATCGTGAAATCGAAGCACTGTACATCTCCAGTTGTGAAGAGCAATTGAAGAACATCCAACGACAACAGACTACACAACTGCTTTGGCGATACAAACCAGGAAACATTCTGTTGATCCACCTTGACTTGAACAAAACTGTTGCCAAGTTTCAGAAGAAGCGAAGACAGTTTCAATTTGTTGGACAATTCATTGAGTACAAACACGGAAATGTGGTGGCAAAACTTCTGAATGGTCTCACATGTCTACCAAAAATAGTGTACGTTCCAATCCAACACACGAAGTTCCATGCAGACTCAATTGACAATTTAACTCCAGAGTTCATTGGTGAATTCAATTTAGTTTAAAACAAAACTGTTTCAGATATTTTTATTTCATTGAAATGTCATCACTGAAAATTTTAGAACCGTTTGATCCTGAACAGAAATGTTTTGAAAACATCTATGACTTTCAGAGACATTTGGAAAAGAACAGAGAAGAACTGAATAAATACACAACTCAGAAACTGAATAGGTTAATCAGAATTGATGGATACAGAATCACAAAAATAAGAGGTGAGATAGCACTGAGAAAAGCAAGCAATGAGAATACCAATGACCCCAACTCACTTTCGATTGATCAAAGATTGTCAGACATCGAAGAATCAATTCGAACACTGACAGATACTCTCAGTATGAGGCTTCGAAGTCTTGACGAGACCATCAACAACCTTCTTCAAGAATTAACGGACAGTTCGGTTTAAACCTTCTTTGTTGATCTCTGTCAATGCAACTCCATCTGTGTTGTATCGAAGAATGATTGCTTCACATTTTTGTTTCCGTTGATAGACATTCCAGAATTGCCGAATGTCAATTGGTGAGTTCAACTGAGGATAGACACGACTGATTCGTTCTTTGTTGAAACCTCCAAAAATCCACATTGAATCAATGTTTGACTTCATGTCCGCTGACAAACTGAAGAGCTCATGCATCGTCAGAAAGAATGTGAACTTTGGTTGTCGATTCTCCAGTAACAAGTCCATCATTGTCATTCTATTTTTGGATGCTCTTCGTTCACCTAGGATTCGACGACAGTCATCAAGAAGGATAATTGTTTGAAGATTCTTCACTGAGAAATCATCAATGTAAAGTGAGTCAAAGAGATTCTCTCTGCATTCATCTGTGATTCTGTTCTGCCATTGATTGTCTATGATCTCTTCATAAGCAGCTTTTGATTGTGACAATTCCAATAAAAATGGGAGTGCTTCATCATATTTCACTTTCACGTATGGAACTGACAATATTGGTTTGAAATTGTCGAAGGTTGGATCAATATTCTTATCAGTGACGAAGACAAACAAGTGGAATAGTTCATTCCGAACTTGAACATTTTGGAGCTTGGCAACTTCTCGAAGAGCATTGAATGTTTTTCCACTTCCTCTATTTCCAACTAGGACATTGACACTGTTGCGATTGAAATTTAAGTCGGGATGAATCTGTGATTGAACTTCATGAGAAACATTCCTACTTGAAGCTTCACTTAATTTTGCATTCACGTATGCTGTAAGGGAAGAGGGTTCCACCCTCCGCGAAACCAATGGTTTTGTTGTTGAAGATACGGGCGATGCCCTTAGAATGGAATTTGTTCTTTTCATTTATGATTTCTCTCAAATTAAAATATAGTTTTGGATTTTTTATTTTGTATGAAAACACAATGTCGAAGATACAATACATTCCCGTCAAAAGAAAAGCACCGGCGAAGAAACCGAAAATGAGATATGATCAGGGGACAATGGATGCAATGAAAAGAATCTATGCTGACGATGACATTCGCACCAAATTCAATTCTGCACTCAGTAGTGTTCCATCAGCATTAGAATACATTGAAAGGACTGGACAAAATTGGGAAGTGAGAATGGAAAAACATGGAAAAGTTCCTGATGTGATGGTATACGACAAAGACAATGGAGATCTGGTTGCAGCGAATGGATTCATGCTTGCATCATACAACAGTCGACCTGTCGTCGAGACTTACTATTCAATGAATCCAACACCAGATATGCGAAGACAAACACCATATTCATCATTTCGTCAAGATCATGGAAGAAGGATCAAAGCGGCACACAACAATTTCCTCAAAACTGGAACATACGAATTGCCTGGAAACTATCGTGAAGTGAACTACCAAGAAATGCAAGCACAACGATCACAACAACCATATGCAATAATGAAGAAAGCTGTTGGTGATTTCATGACCAATGTATTGAAGCTGTATCGAGCCAGTCGAGAGATTCCAGCCGATCCTGGGAAAGGAGTGTTGGACAATATGGTTTTCAATTCCATTCAATCCAAGATTGCATCAAAGATGTGGGATCAGTGGCTTGAAGATTATGTTGAAGGTTTCATCAGTTCAAATCCAGATCATCAGAGAACGAAAGCAAGAAAAGCGTTTAAGGAACAGATTCATCCACAGTTTCTCGAAATCATAACAAAAACAGAAGATTTGCAAACTTTCCTTGGTCGTTATTCAGCAAACATCTCAACATTTGTAAACGAACAGACAACTACAGCGTACAGAACAAGAACGGGAGATATCGGAAGATACCAAACAGGACATATGCCTGAATATACTCGATTCGCACACTTGGAGAAAGATATGAGTGATTAAAAACATAAATATATATTTTTTATTTTTATAGAAAGTGAAGCAGCCAATTCTAAGTTGTCAATTTACGAAACACACAAGTTCTTCTTCAGTTCCAACGTCAATCACCAACAATGTCATCATCGATAATAAAGGATCAACTTCTGGAAGATCAAAGCTCGAAGATCGCAATGAACAAAGCGCTAATGTCGAACTCGATAATGTTACAGGTACATATGATCCACCACCATTAGAGATCTATCCATCAGCACCAATCCAAAGTCGTTCAATTCCACTGAGAGAGTACACTTCTAACATTTCAGCATTCAAAGATCAATTGTTGCTTGTGTACAAAAATGCATTCGCTTGTGAAAAGAAACTACTGAATAATCTCATTGAACCATCAAAGAAACTGAGTACAAACCAAAGTGATTTATGTGCACTGATTGCGACACTCACAGGAATCAATGATGTGGTGATCGAATTGGATGATTTATCTGACAAGTGCCTATGTCTGAATAAACTACCAATCTTTCGAACCATTTTCAAGATCCTTGTTGGTGGAAAAGACATGAGCATTGCCTTCAATGAAGCATACAACACTATTCTCAATTATGGAATTTCATTGACAAAGGCAATTCCTCGTTAGAAAAATTAATGAATTGTATTTTTTTATTTTTACATAAATGGCACCATGAAGTTTCAACAAACTCAAAAATATTGGCAAACAGTTCTTTCAATTCATCAAACCTCTAGCTCCATCACTGCTTCAGGTTGGAGGTGGACTGCTCTCACAGACAAACAACAAGTTTGGACAAACAGCAGGAGGAATACTCAGTGGCTTAGGCGGAATGATGGATGTATACCAACAGAACAAAGCAATCAATCGAGCACAACAACAACAACAGATGATAGATTATGAACCTCCGCGAAATGCACGGTATTCAAACGATGACATTCCTCAATCGTCAAATTCTAAAATTCAATTCAAAGGAGTATAATTTGTTTGTGTTCTAGTTTTTTATTGTTACATAAATGGCACCAGGTTGGTTATCAAAATTAGCAGCAGTTGGTAAAAACATACTCAGAGTTGGAGCTCCGTTTCTGAATCTCATTCCCTTCGTTGGACCACTGATTTCGAAGGTTGCACAGACAGGTGTTGAAATGATTCCAGATGTGAAGTCGGATCAACAAATCCACGCAGAAAAGATGGCCCAATATGAGCAAGCAATGAATGAAGGAAACACAGCAGTTGCGAACAAGCTCAGAGGCGAAATACTGAAGCTAGAAGAAAAGCTGAAGCCGAAAGCAAGAAGAAGAAAGAAAAGAAAGAAAAGAAAAAAAAGAAATCAATATTGATTTTTATTTTGATAAAATGAACTCGCATAGAACACATCTGACAAACAAAGAACTGGAGCATCATCATTGACTGGAAATACAACTGGATCTATCAAGTACACAAGAGATGACATTGGTCAAATTCAACAGCAACTAATGTCTGAGCATCACATAAATTACCTTCTGAATGATGGAGCTCACAGTACTTCTATTCAAGAATTGAAACCATCAGAGAATTCACGCTTCTATAAGGGACAAGAGATAATCATTCCATTGACTGGTAATCAGGACATTTGTCAAATCGATGATTCATTCATAACGTTCACAATGACAGCTACATTGAAAGTCAACAACTGGAAACAAACTGCTGGAAAAATTGGTTCGTACATGAATGAGAGAATCTTCATCTTCGTTGGACTCAAGCATTCGGCATCAATCTTTCGTGACCTTACTGTTCTTCACAACAATCAGAGAATTATCTGCACAACAACCAATGACGTATCAATGGAGTCTCACATCTACAATATGATCAAACCGAAGAGTCAATTGGAGAATCGAAAGCATTGTCACACACCTTGGCAGAATGCTTGGAATCATGACGAATCGGTTGCTGGTGTGTATATTCCATTATCAGACTTCACTACAACATCCGGAACAGGAGTGTTTCAAGACACTATTGATGTGCCAATTCGTGTGTCGATTAATCTTGAAGATCTTCTCATATTCTCAGGCATGACTGACTATCCTCGGTGTCTCTTTGGAGATCTGAAATTGAGTGTTCACATAAATGAAGATGCATTCGTGTGTTGTCCTGTGAATCCTGAACTGACATTGAAAAATACACTCTCGTTCTTGATCAGTGAATATACATCAAAGTTACCTCCCATCCGAGATTCACTTGTTTATTGTAATCGTGATCGTCCAACCTTCCTTCCATATCTCGTCCCCCCCATGTACAAAGAACTTCGTTCAAATCGGTCAATCATTTAAGATCATGGCAGTAAAACAAGATTGTGTATATACACATCCGACTGGTATTACCTCGGAACCTTCCCTGATGAACAATACATTTCTCTCAACATTATGGATTATCGTATTGATGATGTGTATTGCATGAGTGCTGGATACAAAATGAAAGAAATTGCGAAAGAGAATCTGAAGAAAATGTATCAGGATCGTCCCGAACAATACCAGCTGAAAAGATCTCATTCTATCCATTTCAGAAGACACCAACGGCAACAGGAATTGATTGTACTCAGCAAATGGTTCTCGTTTGTTCTATGCCAAGGATATCATGCTTCTTCCGTCACTATGAGAATGAAGTCACATGTTTCCACAATCCAATGCAGAAGAATATCCAAGTGAATCTCCTCAACAAATACTATCCAGAACAACCGACAACAACTATTGGAGCTCGCTTCTATCAGTTTGCATTATCAACTCTCAACCTTGATTCATACCTTACTGTTCCAGATGATTTGGAGCGATCACTTACAGATTCTCATTGAAGAGAAACTCACTGGTGATCAGAATTATCCTGGGGAAACAATGACTAGAGTACGTCCGATTCATGACAATTCTGACTTCCTGTTATGCTTTTCAACTCAACGAAGTGGATGTCCAACAAACTGTAATGATTCCATCAGTTCCAGAGGTCAGAATGTTCCAGTCACTTTGAGATCTCAGCCAATATATCAGGGCTTGATTGACACATACTATAATGTTCTTGATCCAAGTCAGCAAATTGATAGAAGCGATGGTTTTATGACAAAATTTACGCATCCTCCAGCACCAATTTTAGCAACAACCGCAACAACTTGGTGGGTATTACGATACAGCAATGGAGAACCAAAAGTTGAGTACTATCCTAATCAC